>CM025622.2:6154628-6190533 GCA_014621495.2 Entosphenus tridentatus | reverse complement strand
GGGGGGGGGTAAAAAAATCTTACAAAATTGTGTGACGTCATTTATGGACTACCCCTAAGCCACTTCGTTGAGCTTTCTGTTTGTGGCCAGGTCGCTTTCTGAAGAATGCCTCTATAGCTCAGTGGGCCTTACCTGGTAAAATAACACTTAGTTTAAAAATAATTGTATCATGTAGCCCACGCAGGCTGTTAGGGAAACTGCATTTAGCGAGTGCCTATTAAGAGCGACACAAGGGTCTGGTATATCCAGCTTCCCGCTCGTGTCTCCTCCGGGTGCTCATTCTTAGACACCGCACCCAGGTGACTACTCATGTCGGCTGAGTCGACCCAGCTACAGGACATTATTCCCACTTGATTTGTCAGTCGTCTGAAAATCGTGCCCCGGGTTCCTGCCCTGTATTTATCCCTGCGTCACGCTCGCACAGAATGCAAACAGTTGCATCCGATGCACTTCATCCTCTGAGCTCAGAGCATTAACACCGAACCCTAGAGATGCCCGAGTAGGTCCTTAGGCCTGTCTCTATGAGCTCAATAACACGAGGGTCTCATCACTGACCCGGGTTAAATGAAATCAAGTTGCACTGCTCTGTAAGATTTGTGATGGGTGGCGATCGCTTCAATAAACAGCAACGTCCCTGTGCCCCGCAGAGCCTCACGGAGGCTCAAGACCGTCTCGGGAGGGTCCTGCCTCCCCCTTGGAGAATGCTTCCACCCTATTTGTACGTGTGTGTGTTCTGAATAATGTCATGAGGAGCGGTGGCGCAGCGGTTTAGCGCGCTGTGCTAACGATGCCCAGCGACCCCAGTTCGATTTCCGCTCACGGCCGACATCAGTGACGATTATCTGAAGCGGTCCTGGGCCTAACCTAAAGCGACTCGGCCTCAAATGAGCAATGTTCCCGGTGAGGTGTGAACGTCGTCACTCGGGAGACGAAGAAAGCAGGGCAAAAACGACTGTTTGGCCATTTCCATTGAGGAGAATTTTGCTTCGCGTGGGAAGAAAAACGGAGAACCCAGAACGAAAAAACCGAGGGAATAACCCCGACTTCTCCACACAAACGGACGGAGTAACGAACCCTCTTGCTGTGCTGCTATCTCCTGGTCACCTCCCAGTCCAGCGTGTTTGCGAATCTGTGCGATCATCATCATCATACCGAGTGGACCAGAGGCAACATGCGCTATCTCTTATACCTTCTCATCGGCGATATAATACTAATACAACAAAAAATAACAATGATCTTAACTTTCCTTCACATCTAATTAGCACGGCTGGCATACGTGTGGTGTGAAAGAAGCTCAAAATACATACATACGTACATTGTAACGCGCCGCCGCACAGCAGTCGCTCGTTCTCGCAGAGCGAGAGAGAGAGGACGACTCAGAAGCATGGGAAGGTAGCAGCAGCAGCCACGCGGTGAGGATATCAACCAAAGCTCTGCGGTCCTCTACATATGAAGGTGTCATCGGCATTTGAATGAGTGGAACGAAACCGGAGCACCCGGAGAAATCCCACGCGCGTGTGCACTCTATCCACACTCTATCCACACTCCTCTATCCACACTCTTCTATCCACACTCCTCTATCCATACTCTATCCACAAACTACCCCATGCAGATAGAACAGATGGAGTCCACATTTTGCTGTACCGCCTTCTCCTGGCGAGCCAGGATACGGGCTCCTCCTCGACGCCCGTGGCGAAGGGAGCTTCGCAGCAATCTTGTGATCCACCAACTCTCACTGCTGCTGCCTCCACAGTGCTGGTTTGCAGGTAGCCACGTGCAGCAGGGTAGCCACTATCGCCCAACGATGCTAGCGAGGCTGGTATAGCCAGTACCAGCCAGTACCAAAGACAACATTCCCCGTATAATCTTAACAGACTGTTAGGGCAAGTGCTGTTTGCGAGTAGCACCTATGAAAGTATGAGGGAGTAGGTGGCCAGCATCACGCCTGACCGTGTATTTTCTCCCCAGTAACCATGTTTACACACTGCACCAGGTACTCATTTGAGGCTGAGTCGACCTAGGGGAGGCACAGGACTGGTTCAGACATTCGTCACTGGTTTTGACCATGAGTGGGAATCGATCTCGGTCCGCCGGGTTCATAGCGCAGCGTGATTTCCGCTACGCGACCGCGCGCCACAATGGCCATCACCACGTGACAAGACACCTCCTCTCCACGTGATGCGACACGTACTCTCCCAATACACGAGCTGCCTATGTCGTTCTACTTCACCGTGCCCGATACTCAACAAAACCATGGTTTATTTTACCAGGTAAGTCCGACTGAGATACGAGGGAACGCACAGTCCAGCCGGGCACACCCTCAGATGGTGGCTCATATCATGCCAGAGTAAGTTCCTAGACAGACCTCCCCTCAGTGTGATCATATTTGCATTTACATGGCACTCACATCCATCAGCAAACTTACTGCCTTTATCACATCTCATCTCAAACAAGTGAAAATAGTCCCCCAGTAGTAGCTGTTCCTGTGTGGCACAAGGAGACTCAACTCACACGTGACCTGTATTCAATCTATGAGACTGCACCCCCACCCCCACCAGCCGGCATAGGAATGTGGTATTTCCAACCAGTGGCTGCGGGCCCGCCTCACTTGCTCGCTTGGGAGTGTGAGTGGAGACCCGGCTGCATTGCTTGACCGCTGCTGTCCCGTAGAAATTTTCACCACCCCTCGGTCCGAGAAGCCTCCTCTCCGGGGTTCCAGGGCTGAGCGTGCGCGCCGCGGATTCAGCCCGGGGGTTGGAGCGTGGCAAGGAGTGGGGGCGGAGGGAGATCGCAAGTGAAAAGTGAAAAGGCCACAGTCGCCACGCATGAACAGCAGGAGCGTCGCGTCAGCTCCTGCTCGCCGAGCGCGGCGCGACACGGAGCCACCACACACACGACGACGATGCTGCTGCTGCACGCTCGCACGCTACACCTGGCCCGCACACGAACTTTGTGATGACAACGACCCCCAACGTCAGCTCCAATGCCGCAACTAATGCCGCAACTAATGCCAACCACCGAACAAAAGCTCTGCCACTGACCCTAGCGCTGACGACAAGAATAACGCTCAAACGAAAATAACATTCCTGGTACTAACACGAACAATAACCCCAGTACTCACACTAACAATGATCCTGGTGCTCACATTGACCTGGGTACTAACACTAACAATGACCCTGGTAGTAAAACTAGCAATAACCCTGCTACTACCACAACAATAACCCTGGTATTAACACTTACCATAATCTAGTACTAACACGAACAATATCCATAGTAGTAACAGCAGCCCTGATGCTGTGATAGTTAGCTACCGTAACATACATTTTCCAATCCATGGGAATGTTTTATCCTTGTCATGAACAATTTTTTTTATTTTGGGGTAGATCGTCCTTGTAGGTTACAATGTCAATTTTGTATTCACGATAACCTCCCACAGAACCATCAAGTATCGTTGTCACGTGCTGGACAAACACGCCGATTGGTTTATTCAGCAAACCGGAGGAGGAGGATGAATATTGAACTGCGAATACGAATGCTGGTCAATTTTGTTGGACGACGTTTAGCTAGAGATTACAACCAGCATCGTGAGATGTTAGAACAGCTTAGCTCTCGTGTGACATATTTACCCCACGACGTGACATATCGGTGGCGAGAAAATAACTACCTCGCCTGGTATACAGCAGGTCGTAGGTTCGATTCCGACCCTGACGCCTGTATATTTAGAGTTTGTGTGGTCGCGTGGATTTTTATCCGGATGCTCCAGTTTTTCCCTCCACATTTAGAAATACCCATTTAGAGTATTTACCTGCTACAAAATTCCACATGATAAGCCACTTCGTTGAGCTATCATTTGTGAAAGCCAGGTGTCTTCTGAAAAAGAGCTACATTGTTCAGTCGGCCTTACCTGGAAGAAAAAACTTGGTTTGATTTGCTCTTTCACTGGGTGGCGGAGGGTTATAGATAAATAATTGACATGATACCTATACAGAATCAAAATGTGTATTTACGTTGGAGAAATCCGATGAGATATAAAACTATTTTTCACAGATGTTCAGTAGGGAGGCACGGGGTCAGAAGGTTACACGATGATCTGACCCAAAATGAACTGATTATGAATCTTTACATCGATCGTTGCAAGTCCTGCATGTAACCCGTTCGACTGTACAATCACAACCCTCGCCAGTGCTCTTGATGACGGTGGAGGCCAGGGCTAGTCGACATGGGGTCAATCGCCGCTGATGTTCGCTTTGACTGGGAATCGAACTCAGCAAGACAGGGTTCACGGTGGGGGTTAATGACACAATAACGGGAAAGCCGATATATACATTGGTTGCAGAATTGATAATGTGGGTGTAGGCTGTTTAGCGTTTCATTAGTAGCTGATCTGTAAACAGTGTCACAGTAGTCAAAACGTGGGAGAATGACAGGTTCAACAATTTTCAGGCGAAATCGATTGGGAACACAATGTTTCTGTATGAGAACCATATTTTTCTTTTTTATGTGATCAATATGAGATTGAAATGTAAGGTTTGAATCAATTAGTAAACCCAAGTATTTGAAGCACTCCGTTTGTTCAATGATGTTGTTTCTGATATCCGTTATAATTGGCATTGACTATTTCTTTGTCTGTTGCAGACACACATATACACAAGGACAAATGATAACAATCCATATAGTCTTGTATATCCGTTATAATTGGCAATTGCTCTTAGCGAGCACCTATGAAGGCCGGCACAGCACACGAGGGGATTGGGTGGCCAGCATCACGCCCGGCCTGCTTTGTCTCCCTAGTGGCTATGTTTACATAACGCACCAGGTACTCACTGAGGATGAGTCGACCTACGGGAGGCCCAGGACCAGTTCAGATAATCGTCACTGGTGTTGGCCTTGAAATGAACTCGGGTTTCCGGGTTCGTAGCACAGCGTGCTAACTGCTACATCACCATTCCCCACAAAAAGCGCACACAGCCACATGCACACACGTACACACATACACAAACGTACACGTATCCACATGTAACAACAACAACCTCCATTCGTCACTAAGTGGCGGTGATGTCACCAAGGCGCTTGTGCCAAGCTATGTGCACGTTGAGGCCACGTGAAGTGTCGAACGGCCGCTGGCAGGAGGTCACGGGACAGACCCAGGTGCGACGGATCGACTGACTAAGATGACTGGCCAATGGGCCACCTGTGCCCCCTACCGTGCCAACTTGCTGTGCGTCGCTCCTCTGCCTTCCGTTGTTGATGGAGGGCGACTGCCTCCAACTCTCCAGTAGCATCCTTTACGAGCCTTCTCCACAGAGTCCGATCTTGACACCGTTGGTACCAGTGATCGGCAAGTCCACTCAGCTCCACATCCTCCTGTACCACATCATTACATATCTTCTCTAGCCCGTGCCACGCCCATTTAGTCCCCTCCATCAGGCCAAACAAAAGCTGTTAAGGCATGCGATGGCTGGGCATGTGGGCTACATGACCCAGCCAATGCAGCCTTGCCTGCTGAAGGAGCTCACCAATGGGACTTTGTCCAGAACTTTAAAGGATTTGTGAGCTCCTCACACAATCCAGCCTTATTAAACCCAGGATGGATCTTAGGCTGGCCAGCCTAAATGTTTCTAACTGGCTAAGATGTTCCATTCAGGGGGTCCAGGTTTCGCAAGCGTAGAAAAGGGAGGGCATGACGGTGGCCGAGAAGACCTGAAGCTTCGCTTGGAGTGACAGACCAGGTAGCTTCCACACATCGTTACGCAAGTGATGAAAACATAATGCCACTTGACTGATTCGGAGTGAGACCTCTGCTGTCAAACCGGAGCATCTCATGAGCACACTGCCCAGGTATGGGAAGCTCTCCACTCTCTTGACAACTGCGCCATCACCAATTGGGAGTTGTGGGGTGGAGTGTCCCATGGTGCAAAATACCCAGGCAGGTGATTTGTTCTGGTGGGGCTGATAGTAAGGCCCCTACCTCTTAGTGGCACCCTCGAGGTTCAGCAGCAGCGCCTCCAACTCCTCCTCTGAGTGAGCAATTACCAGATCATCGGCATACATAACATGGTTGACCAATAAGGAGCCATTCCTTGACCGCACCCAGGCATCGATCAGCCTCCCATTGTATCTGTACCAGATGGAAATTCCTCTGGTACAGGCATCAAAGGCTTCACGGACTACGTGGTCGAAAAATTACAAATAATGTGGGAGCCAGAGGACATCCCTGTCGCACCCAAAGGTGAACAGGGAATGACGCCAACTCCCGGCCATGTAGTTTTACCCGGACCCGCTCACCATCATGAAGGTCCTTAATGATCGTGAGCAGAGAGTCAGGGACTCCAAAAGCACGAAGAACAACCTAAAGCCCAGGCCTACTGATGGTATCATAGGCCTTGACCAGGTCAATAAATCAGACATTTAGGTCTTGTTGGAATTCCCTACATCTCTACTGTAGCAAACGGACAGAAAATATCGCATCTGTGCAGGACCGCACCTTTCCTGAAACCACATTGAGGCTCGGCAAGCCTCTCCTCAGCGTGCCTGGCAAAGTGATGTTGAATAATCCTTGCCAGGACCTTTCCCGGCACACTGAGGAGTGAGATGCCCCTGTAGTTGTTACAGTCTGTGCGGTCCCCCTTAAAGAGGGGGACCACAAGGGCATCCTTCCAATCCTGCAAAACCCGTCCAGTTGTGCAGACACACACTTCCACATGCACACACGTACATACACATTCATTGACACACGCACACACATACGCATGCATGCACACACGCACACACATACACATGCACACACACGTACATACACATGCACACACGCACACACATACACATGCACACACGCACATACTCACACAGCTCGGCTCTCGCGCTGACTTCCCCCCCCCATACTCTCTAAACTCTGAGCTACTCTGACGCGACCTTTTCACGGCATTGCCCAATGAGCAGTGCCCCATTGCATCCCCATTACCCCCATGCACCCAATACATCAATATTAGGCGGGGGAAAGGGCATACCCACGGGAGAGATCGGCATGTGTGGGGGAGTCGCATCACTTCAACCCCTAGTTTGTGACTGTGGTGTGCGACATATCAGACCGTGAAACATTTGTGAACGACTGCCCAAATTGGATAATTAAACGGTGATCTGAAACAAATCCACACGGCTACTCCTGAAGCAGTCGAATGGATATCAAATTTCGACATCAATTTATAATCTGTAGCAATCTCCAAAAATGCCGTATGAAAGGAGAATAACCCCTGGGGTTGCAGGCGACTCCAGGGGACGTGGCCCAAACGCTGAGCATGTACGCCACTCCTTATTGCAGAGGTTTTTGCGATTCGATTCTCGCCCTGGTTAATACTGCATGTGTATTGCCTACAATATACAATAACGTCCAGGGCGCTGCACGCTGTAAGATTCCGCGATATAATTTAATCTATCAAATTGACCATGGAAGTGGAAAAGGATGGCAAGCTACCCTTCCTGGATGTTTTGATCAAAAAGAGACCTGATGGCTCGTTGGGACACTCTGTCTACAGGAAAGCCACCCACACGGTTGTCTATCTAAAGCCTGACTCCCACTTCCATCCACTGACTCCCACTGCCCCGCCTCCTCCCCTCCCCCCTCTCTCTCCCCCCTGCAGCGATCTCTCCAGTGCTGCAGCGGTGGTCCACTTCACTCCAGTGACCCGCGTGCTGCTGTGGGGTCCACTTTCTGCCCCACCCACTCTCTCCCCCCCACCTCTTCTCTCCCCCCCCCTACTGCCGAGGCCTATATAACCTCGTGCCACGGCAGATCTCTCGCCTACTTCAGCAGTTTATTATTGCTGTGGTTGTCCCACCTGATGACGATTGCTTGTTTTGCGATCAAAACGTGGTGATCTATTATTTTTCTACCTACGTGACTTTACCGAAAGAACCTAAGAGTATGAATATAAAATAACAAAGAATATAGGTATTTAAAAATGGAAAGACCGATGTGAAAAAAGGAGGGTATTGTCTACGTAATTTTACAATTTTACGTACCGTATTTTCCCGCATATAACCCGTGGGGTAGACCACTTTTTACAAACAAAACAAGACCCTGCGGGGTATATGGAGGTGCGGGCTATCCCAAAAGTATTTTACACATGTGACATGTCATTACTGATTTAAATTTTTCATGGTAGGACCATCCACTATGCAACACTTACCTTTGACTAAAGCACTGCTGAATAAACCACTAAAACTAAAATTGCACATGTTATCACGTTTTAAATTATTCGAATTGTTTGTACAATTAAACGACAATGTTTGAAGTGGGCGCACTTTGTTTAGCGGCGACGGGAGAGCTGGGGGGAGAGAGAGGTGGGCGGTTGGGGGCGAGGCAATGGCGCTACCGTAGTGCCGCTATTGTCTGCGCAGTGTGCAATCTACCAGTTATGTATTACTTATTTATTGGATATTTACTTTTGTTACTTATTTACTGTTTTAAGTTCACTCGTTTCCGGTTAGTTTGTTTTCTTTGTGCACGTTATGATTTTAATGTTAACAATTGATAGTGGAATGTAAACTTTGTATTAATATCATGTAATTTAGCTGCGGTAACGACGTTAAAGATAAGAATGCATGCTGGGTATATGGAGGTGCGGGCTATCTGACATTTGTTTTACGCAAAACGCTATTTTTGCGGGGTATATACGTCTGCGGGTTATATGCGTATGCGGGCTATATGCGGGAAAATACGGTACATGTAAAATTAGGAACACACTTATAATTATACATATAATTAAACAATTTTATATATACAGTGTAGACTACCATTCCGCACGTCCTTTGGTCATGCCCCATAGTCCCACCCAGCCCGCGAGCAATACTTTGATTTTATAGAGCCCCGCCTGCACCTTCTCTGTGCTGTAAATCACCACCTATCTCAATATCTTTCAATGTCTCCATTTCTCTCTTTTCTCCATTTATTTTTACCCTATCCTACCTCTCCCTCCCTCCTACATCCCCGTTTCTTTCTCACCTCTCACCATCCCCTCTCCTGATTTAAATCTTTCATTTCTAGTCTCAATCTCTCTTGCCTCTCCCTAATAATCCCATTGCCCGTTGCTTTCACTCGATCTGCCCACCCCTCTCTTCTCCATCTCTTCCCTCCATCCTACCTCATCTATCCCCATCCCTTTACCCCCCCCCCCCCATCTTTATGGCATTTGCATGGAATCTACTGGAGGGTGGAAAGGGTTGGGGAGGGCTGTCAGCTTCGTCCTATCAGCAGCGGCCTCTGGCTAACCATCAAACAAAGAAAATCGACGAATCACATATTGCTTTCAGACACGCATCTGCGTCCGTCTGGAACGCTCTTCCTTCCGATATTAGGAAGTCACTGGAGTTATGCAATTTTAAATAATAATCTCGATTGAAAACTAATTTCTTTAGAATTAATTTTTGTGTTTAGCTTGTTGTACTTCCCCCTGCACCTTCGATTAGCATGGTTTACTGCATCCAGTGCGATAGAAGTTCAACATACACACGTACCTACAGCGTGATGCACGAAGCCGGCTCAAATGTGTGGGATGTGGGTGACGTCACCACGGAGATTGTGTGTGGTGACGCGAATCGACGCAGAAAGTCAGCCATAAAAAAATACTTTTCTTATATCGTATGCATATTAGAGGATGAGCATTATAATATGATAGTAATGTAGTGTCAGAGCACCGTACACACAGACACCGTTCACACACTCTCTCTCTCTTGTATTAATTTATTATGGTACACTCGTGCACACTTACAACACCCACCAACATTGCAGCATCATCGGCACAGCTTCTTCGCCTACATCGGTGACCTCACAGCAGGCCCATGTCTCGCTTTGACTGCGACCCCACCTACTATAAGAGCGGTCCAGCAAGTGGACAGCTCCTGTCCAAGTTGAAGGATGAGCTATGATTGGCTGTCTCAGATTCGACAGGGCACCGAAGGTGGGAAGGATTAGGGGAATTGGGAAGAGGAGGAGGAGCGAAGTTGGGCCAATGACAAGTGAGAGTGGGAGTTTATGGAATGTGAGGAGTTGATTACGCAGGGCTTTTGGAAGTTGAGCAGTGGATGAAGTGCATGCGTGGTGTCAGCCAGCCCTTAGCACAACGAACCACTCACTGATTGTACCGTCTCCTGAATGTAGACTCTATAATCGGTGGACTGCAGTAGGAAAGATGTTTGATATACGGATGACATTATTGTCTTAAGCAATTCGTTTTGAGCAGCACTTGCATCGCTTACAGCGGGTTCTATCCCATTTTAGGCAGGTATGCCTGAAGTTCAAACCCTTGAAAATGGCACTTTTTTGCAATTCCCGTTAGCAATGGTTTGCTACGTATGGTGCAAATAAGTTCAACACACACAATTAGAGGTGCAATACTTGGGAAAAAGTGTCTGTGCGGCAAGGGGTGTGTACACTTGTGTGGAGCGGTAGTGTAGCGGTTAGCGTGCTGCGCTACAAACCTGGCGACCCGGGTTCGATTCCCGCTCACGGCCAATATCAGTGACGATTATCTGAACCGGCCCTGGGCCTCCCCTTGGTCGACTCAGCCTCAAATGAGTACCTGGTGCGATGTGTAAACATCGCCACTAGGGAGACAAAGACGGCCGGGCGTGGTATTGTCCACCCACCCCCTCGTGTGCCGTGCCGGCCTTTATAGGTGCTCGCTAACAGCACTTTCCCCTTCAGCCTGTTAAGGCTATATGGGGGATCGTTGTGTACACTCCTGGCCCACACCGCCTTGCGCTTCGGGCGTCCAAAAGTCCCTAGGTCTGGTATCCTCTATTACCACCAATAATTCTTCCCTAACTTTGTGGATTTCGCTCTACTCCTACACGCACTCACTGTGACAAGCGGCGACATTTACCTGGAGAGCAGCCGAGCAATTGCCATTTGACCCTCACAGATGCTGCACCGCTAGCATATCCCAATTATAAGAAGGATTCTCTTCCTCGACACCGAGGTGAGCAGGCTCAGGAATTGGCGCTGTTGTCGCAAGTGCAAGAATGTGTTGATCGAGTGGTGACATATGGTAGCTGTATGCGACACATCTGTCCAACAGCTTCACCAAATCACATGCCAGGAGCCATATGGCTGCCGTACACTTCGTGGAGGAATTATGCCCACGCTTGTACGGACAACGATTTACGATCATTCAGCATTGCAACGTTCCTTGAAAGTTAATATCAGCCAGCGGGCTGAGAGATAATACAATGCATATCACTACAAGTGACGACATCATATTTATTCCTCTATTTAAGACCAAAACAGGAGGTAGATTTATCCACAACTCTGGCTGTCGCCTGATGATACTGGTTGAAATTACTGGCGACACGTCGTACTCGAATTGTAAATGTTGTGGGTTTACTCTCCAACACACCAGCGTCCTGAACTCGTAACTAATTGTTGTGTTTTTTATACGTGACAAAGTGGCTGTGTTGGGTGGTGGCGGCTTTAACGACTCATTTATATTTACACAATCTAATTAAAAAAAACTCCATTATGGATAATATTGTTGACGCACTCACCCAACATAGTGATCTGCCTGCATGTAACCGCTCTGCGATGTAAAAACCGTTACGATTATGTGAGCTCTGTTTACCGCCATCTCTTTCTCGCCATTCTCCACGTCCAAAGCCGAGCCCAACCTGGCCATCGTCTCAATGGCAGAACCCCGAAGCAGCCTCTGCTGTCGTGCCGTTCGACGATGATTTGTGAATCTCCTTGGCCGATCGGATCAGCCTGCAGTTCACGGATGATGAATTAATGCACATCCACAAATCTCTGAATACCATCGCGAAGTCCAGACTGATATCCTTCACCCTACAAGTTTGTCCATGGTTTTGTGGAAGGAGGTGGTGATGAGATACTGTAATATTTGCAATACTAATTTACACCTTTAAATAACAACTTACACCTTCCACCCACATATCACAAGACGCCGTACAGATCTCACACACACACGCAGGCTCACATCAATAAAATCCCACCTCAGTTCAAATAAGTCAAGAAATAGAAAACGACATTAAAAATAAGTTGTGTCTTAAGGTGGGATTTGAATAAAATGAGGGGGGGAGTGAGCGTCCAGTGGAGGTGCATTCCATAGCCAGGGGACCACGCGGAAGCCCAGTCACCAACCATCATCATCATACAGAAACGTGACCATGGCACACACAACAGGCCAGACTCAGACGACCGATACACCCTTGTTAGAATACGTCGGCGAAGGAGGAGATTTTGTTTACACGAGGGAGCAGCATCATTGAGGGCCTAGTAGGCAAGAAGAAGAAAATTGAACTCTGCTCAAAATCGGATTCGCAGCCAATGGAGAGGTGCCAACAGAGGGGTCATAAGTTCAGCAACAGGCAGGCTGCGTGTAAGGTTTCTGGCAGCGACATTCTGCGCATTGTAGGCGACATAACAGTTTAAGGGGGATACCGACAAACAACAAAGTCAATAAGAGAGTAAACAAACGCATTAACGAGCTTCTCAGTGTCCAATAGTGAAAGGATGGGGAGCAGCCTGGCTATATTTCTGACATGAAAAAAGGAAGCCTTAATGACCTTGTTAATTTGCGATTCAAAGGTTAATGAAGCATCAGGGACAACAAGAATGCCTGAGCAGCACCAATATTGCGGCTATCGATTGTCAGACTGACCAAACTATCCTTAGAAATAATTGTGGAGACCCAACGAGCAACTCTTCCATCTTATCAAAATTCAACTGAAGCAGAGTGGCGACTGAATTAATCGAGACTGTAAAATGTATCTGGTAAGCTTTAAAATTGGACAACGTGAAGAAATCCAAGAGGTCCAAAAACATCACAAAATGATCGGACACCCCAGGGTCAACCAGGGATAGGTTGGCTACAGATAGTCCTCGAGTGCAAAATAAGACCGCGAATATGGGTGAGAAGACTGAAACATACTGAGTGAAATTAAAGCAGTCCACAGTAGCCTCGAAATACAGAGCAAGAGAACATGTTTGTGAGTCTATATGAATATCTAAATCACTCAGGAGCAATATTCTCTCGAAAGCAGACTATAACACAAAAAAACTCAGTTAAATCCCCAATTAAGGTGATGGTGCCCCTGGACAGGTGGTAAAGGAGAAACAATTGTTGATGGTGGTGCCAGGTGCTCAAACTACTGGAAGGCCAACACCGAGGGCAGGACCTTCAAAGGGCGGCAGAAAGGCCGCAACGCCTCCACTGTGACCAGAAAAACGAGGATTGTCCTGAAAAATATATATTCACTGGGTAGGCCTGATTGAGCAGACTGGCTGATGCCACGTTCCTGTGAGGTATAAAAAGTCAAAATTATTGTCGCTGATGAACTCACGGACCAAACGATCCTTGTAATTAAGATAATTCAAATTAAGAGAAGCAAAACGGAAGCGGCGGTCAAGATCGCTTATTGATGGTACTAATGGGGTGTGTGCAGAAGAAAATTATTGACTTAGGCTTCTTACAGAATTACCACAATATGGAGATGACACACAAGGCCAACAAGGTGGTAATTGTGAGTCTTTTTCTATTAACTTTGACCCAGGGAAGCCGACAAAAAATTTTCAGCCGATGGCATTTGGCCTGCAGGTCAGGGATGACAAACCAGGATGTAGGGCAGAGACTTGCACGGGTAAGCATCAGTTTAACACGATGGCTTTTGCGACCAATATTACCCATAACAAAGGGGTGTTTGAGTTAGATCGCGTCAATATAATGGGTAAGCATCATCATAGCACATCAAAAATATGCAATGGGCTGGTCGGTGCAAAAGTTCAACATACTTACGTGTTGATAAGACATTGCAGCGATGGAGGCAGCAAGGGGAGGTTGTTGTACACATGTGCTCGGGAGCGGCAGAGCTACACCGCAGGCCAGCAGCATTTAGCAGCACGCGTATGCCTCGCAGGGAATGTATGTATGTGCAGTGTAATAGCGCCGGCTGGTGGACAGTAGCGGCAACTGTGGTGGACAGACAGTACACACGTCGCTTTGCGAAATGTGCTCAGATCCTCGGTTCGCGTAAAACGTTTCCCTACTATCAGACGGCATGGTGAGAATGCCTGAACCTCACTTTGCTTGACCTCCTGGGGCAGACTTTTAATGAGCTGTGATTTCTCCTTCATGTTTGTGACCCGGGCATTGAGTCGTTATATATTCCATGGTTCTCTTCTAGGTGACCACAGCCTTCGCACACCAAACAGTTTTAAATTTTCTATTTGTGCATTAGGTATGATTGGTTGTGCGCATGTGGTCAGCGGTGGAAGAAAGGCAATTCATTTCTTGAAATCCAGCCAGTTCACATTGTTATTGGGCCTCCACAATTCCCATCGTCCTGTTCACAGTGATCCGCATGTTAATTCATTGATATATGTGTAACAGGAAGCGAATGAGTCTATGATTGTTCAAACGTTTAGTAAATGCTTCAGCTAATTTAATTCAACAGCTCGGCCCCGCTTCTTTGACACAGCTAATTCATATAGTCCCGAAGATGCCTTTTGTTCTCAGACGAGGAATTAAGAAGGGCAACATGAAAATTCCAAAAAAAATGAAAACACAAAACAATAATTTGCGCCTGTTGTGCAGAAAATAGGTAGACACTAACTATGCGCGAAATTCGCCTCCATTCCATATCTGTCCCTCTACGTAACAAATACGAATGTGTGCATTATATCAGCAGCATTGGTTCACCACACGACCAACGTCTGGATATTTTGTGCTTCGACATTCATTGTCTGATCAGCAGTCAGGTTTGCTTGACCAGAGCTGGTGAACTGCTGGAAGTTTCCAGGCAAGGGCCTAATCCCACACATCACTGTTCATACTGCGGCTGGTTTTCAAACTAAAACAGAAAACTAGCATGGTTCTAATGGATGAATCAGCTGCATGCGACAAGGAATGGTGAGCCGGCCTGCTCCCTAAAGTATCTCGGCTCATCGAATGCCTGAAAATCGTCCATCTCATCAGAGCCTTACTCAGTAAACTAAATTAGGAACTATTTCTTATTTTACTAGGTAAGGCTCAATGAGGTATATGGCTATTTTTCAGAAGTGACCTGACCATCACAAATGATAGCTCAAGACAGCAGTGAGAGCCTTCCATCTGAATAACCAAGGCTGCTGAGGAGGAATTTGAGGACGGAGACCATTTTGTGGGCACAAGGTAAAAGCAAAAATTGCTCGGTCTGACCCAAGATAGCAAAAATAGCTCGGTGTGACCCTGAATTGCAAAAATAGCTCGGTGTGACCATGGATAGCAAAAGAGTTTGGTGTGACCCTGGACAGCTGCCTGACTTTCAGAGGTCAACTTGAAGGGGGGCAAGGTCAGGGTGAAGCCCCACAAGGAGAAACGACGTGGTGTCAACCAACGCGATGGCACCAACACACACACACGTCTGGAACGTCGACATTGGGGCTGGTACCATTCGGCTGAAAAGAGCCCTGCTCACCGACGTGGTATGGCAGCGCCAACACAGAGCACACGGAGCCAAATTTCAACTCCGCAAATGCGCCACCGTAAGTGAGGCACTGCTCAAAATCTGCCCTGCAATGGTCGGCCCGGGCTGTCGCATCTAGCCACACTCTCGAGATTGTAAGTGACGCCAGACCCGCTGAATCTGCCAGTGCATCGTGGACAACCTGGAGTTAACCGAGCAACGAGAAGCTCTCAAACCCTAAAACTCAAAATGTTGCACTTCTAGTCCCTGTTCCTCCTTCTGGGACAAGAGACAAAGGCCTCAAAGCGAGCTCATTCTACTCGGAGAAACAGTGGTGGTGGGAACCGTTATTCAATGTCACCATGTCACAAACAAGGAGCTCGTTACCGACCCCACACGGGAACCTCTGGGGTCCAACCCCTGCCCAGGAAACAGCGGTAAGCCTTGAATCCATAATCGTTGTTTTTTTTTTTGGGGGGGGGGGGGGGTTAGATCGTGTGAATATGAATGTGTCGTTAAACCCGTAAACAAATTAAATTTGCCAATTAGATAATAGTTCAGCACACACCGGTGTGTTGGAGAGTAAACCCACAGCATTTAAAATTAAAGTACGACGTTTGGCCAGTAATTATAATCAGCCTCGTCAGGCGACAGCCGGAATTATGGCGAATCGCTGCTGAAGAGGGCACACGCCACATGCAGTGACCTCCTTCGTTGAAGTCCGCTCTGTGACTACTGCTGGCATATCATGGATATGGCTCTGATTTGTGGGCAATGTCACACACACCCGCCAAGCCATTAGCAGAGGCTACTGAATGACTTGATAACCTTGATATAGACACATATATATAATGTTGACAATGTCACCTTGCCATACAAGAGAAGTAAATTAATCGTGAATTTGCCCCGCTGACATGGATGATGGGTGCCGTGTGTCTAAACCATGAGTGGAGCATCAGGTTTGCCACCTGTGCGGGAATTGGCATCCGTGTTGCGAGTCCCGGCAGGAGTCGATTTGTACCCAGATCTGGTATCGGTGTTGCTATGTTAAACTTTATTTCAGGACACTGCAAGCTTTTGACTGCGAAGTTTGTCGGGGTTTTGTCCAGAATGAAGAAGATAGCGACCGTGAGGCCATCATATTTCAGACCGGGGACACATTTGTGGGAAGCACACACACACACACCGTGACGAAATTCCTAAAACCACTGGGACTGTCCCCGCCAACGTAGGATGTACTGAGATACTGATGCTGTTATTTTAATAGTCCAATGTGTCGAGACTGTGCAGGCACCCACGGCGAGAAATTAATTCAACAAAAAACCCCTCCAATTACAGTAGATTATCACTGGTGGGCGCGGAATGAACCCACAGATGCGACACTGTGATTGTGAGCGGAGTCCGTGTGGAGTTGGGTAATGGGCTACTGTGTACGGTCTTGTCTTCTCCTCCATGTCTCCATGTCTGTCTCACGCGTGCGCTCACTCGTTCCAATGTGAAGGCAAGCAGTCCGGTGTATATGGGCTGCAAGAAGACATATCACAATGACCTGCTCCGACCATCCCATGCAAATAAAAAGATCGGTGGCCAGTACCTAACCCGACCGTCTTTGTCTCCCTAATGGCGAAATTTACACACCGCACTAGGTACTCATTTGAGGCTGAGTCGACCTAGGGGAGGCCCAAGACCGAATCAGATAATAGTCATCGGTGTTGGCTGTGAACGGGAATCGAACTCGGGTGGAAGGGTTCATAGCACAAAGCACTAACCGCTACACTACCACTCCAACCACACACACAGCAGTGTCTGTGTAACACACACGCACAGTGGTGTCTGTGTAACACACACGCACATTAGTATCTGTTTAACACACATACACAGTGGTGTTTGTGTAACACACACGCACAGTGGTGTCTGTGTAACTGTGTAACACACCCACACAGTGGTGTCTGTGTAACACACACGCAGAGTGGTGTCTGTGTAACACATACGCACAATGGGGGTCTGTGTAACACATACGCACAGTAGTATCTGTGTAACACACAGTGGTTTCAGTGTAACACACATGCACAGTGGTGTCTGTGTAACACAAACATACTTGTAGTGTATGTATATTGTCAACGATTCAGAGACAGAGTTTCTAGGAGGCACCTTTATTAACAGCTTCATGGTCTCGTCCACACACTCTCCACAGTAGCTTAGCCTAGCCTGTACACAACACTAGCCGTCTTACACTGACTGAGATAGCCAACTACTATCCTTCGTAGCACAACATCGAGCGGAGGCAAGTAGCGACGACGGCGACCAGACGACAGCAACAACGAGACGAGTCCATTCCCAGAACCGGCAGCCCTGAGCTCCCACTCTCGGCTCCTCTTATGCTACCAGCCGGGCCTGGCTCCACTCCCTGCCTCTGGTTGATGGGAAGGCAAGCCCAAAGTATTCTGCGGCTTACACCTTTCCCACACTTCACCGCCACGCTCCCACGCCCCCTTCATTATTTTGTTCAGAAGAAGAACCACTCCCTGTCGTTTGGCAGTCTCCTGCCCCGAGTAGAGGGCTTTCCACCCCTCATGGTTGCAAGAGCCAAAGCCGGTCCACCGGACCTCCGAATACCACAGAGATACAGGCAGTATCGGTCCAGCTCTCGACAAAGGAGTGGCAGCCTCTCCTCCACAGTGAGCGTTCGAACATTACACGTGGCCACCCGCAGTGGTTTTTTGGTGTTTTTGGAGGAGCCCAGAGGGTACAGATTCAGTCTCCTTGCTCCGCGAAATGGGGTTTGGCCAGGATAAATCATAGACGCCTGTCCCCCCGGTGCTTCTGGCACAAGCTTAATTATATATTTTGCACATGGTTTTGTGGTAATCAATTGAAGGTGGAGGGGTTACCAGCCCCTCACACCCGTCCAGAGCCCCCTTTGGCCGCTGTGGTGGCTACAAACATAATGAGGGGAATGGCCAATCAAAATTGGCCATGCCCCCATAGCACTGCTCACCACGGCATTGCTGCCCAGCACCAACGAGGAGGTAGGGGGTTGTTTTGCCAGATACTACCTATGTAACACACACACACCGTAGTATGTGTAACACACACAATAGTGTATATAACACACACACCATATTGTATGTGTAGTGGCATAGCACTGGCTGCTGGCAGAAAATAGGATCTGAGGCGTACAGCAGTCCTGACGTCAGCAGGCCAGGATATACACGAGAGGGGGATCTAGGGTAAAGGTCACAGAAAGGGGGCATGGCCGGGGGCAGAGCGAGGCCACGCTGACAGTATAAGAGGGGCCCCTGTAGGGGACCTCGGGGCTGTTGTTGGAGTGGGATCCCCGTCGTGCTGCTGAAATCCTTCGTCACTATTCTTCTTCTCATCTTCACGGTCCTTCTCGTCATCGTCTCCATCTTCAACATCTCGGGGTGTCGCTAGTCAGGCAGCTTACCAACTGTCCTGGCTGAGTAGCGTCGCCGACAATAGACAGACTAATTATAAGTGTTAACCCCGATGGTGTTGTTAATAAAGAAATGCCTCCAAGTCTTATAATCTCCGAGTTAGTCACTACATATGTAACACACATACACACCGTAGTATATGTATTGTCAGTGAATTCGGAGACGAGATTTTAAGAGGCACCTTCTTTATTTAACACATGATCTCGCATGCACACACTCTACAGTTGTTAGCATATACATAACACCGAAGGCACTGACGGAGACAGCCAACAACTATCTAGCAGCGCAATATCGAGCAAAGACGGCAGTGACGATGGCGACGAGACGACAGCAACGACGAGATGATCCAATCCCAGAATCGGCAGCCTTCAGTTCCTGCTTTCAACCCCTTTTATGCTACCAGCGTGGCATGGTTCCGCCCTGATCGTGCCTTCCTTCTCGAACCCACTTGCAGGTTCCAGGGGCTTCCAGATACGGCCCTCCATGACTCTTGCCCCAGTTCCATAACACTGCCGACACACCTGTGTAAATGCTCACCGGCGTGAGTACTGTTTGACCACCACAGTTGTTGCTGGTCACCAGCCAGCGCTATTACACTACATATATGTAACACAAACACACAGTAGTGAATATGTGTAGTGACGTGGAATTAGTCTCTGGAGCGCTTTCCACTGGGAGATTGGTAGACAATAGAATTAGGGGTAACAGCCCGTTATACCAGTTGCACCTGTGGGCGGGGCCGAGGGCGGAGCCTGTCCACGCTGTTCAGGATATAAGGCGAGCTCCGACTCACAGTCACGGATGCTGTGATCTGGAGTGGAACTCGTCATGCCGTCGTCATTGTGATCTTCACCCTCTTCAAGGTGTGGATCTGGCAGTATGTTGGCGGTCCCGACCCGGTGGGAGGTTATCCCCTAAAGGCTGTGAAGGCCGGAATAAAAGAGATAGTTCCTCCTACTAGTGTCTGTGAATTAGTACATTACATATGTAACACACTCACTCTGCATGTGGTGATGCTGCTGCGTTGGCAGTGGTGCACAAACAACAACAACTCAACACACTCCTCAATAACTCTGGGTGTGGCCTTCCAAATGACAAAAAATCATCATCACACACTCACAAATACTATAACGGAGCAAGTGTGAGTTTGTTACTCTGTGTGCGGATATATTTATTTTTTTGAAGTAATTTTTTGTTGAGCGCGTAACATTTGTTGAAACATTAATATTCAATGAAGTATTGATTTTTTTCTCATGTATTTTTAACATGCCAGTAAAGATGTTGACTTCACGTTATAGAAACATTTCAACCGGTTTACAACAATCCGATTCGCGACACACATTTAGGACGCGTATACAAGGACACCATTGGTCGATTTAAGACAGACAACTTCATTTTACTACCCATCTTCTAATACGACTCTGAAAAAGTTTTGAACAGCGACGGTACTACCGTGCAAGGTCGTAGAAAGTCAGTGAGGTGTACTTTTTCAAAAGGCCAAGCCACTTAAGCAGAGGAAGGAAGAAGACAAGACAAGGACATTTTACGTAATTATTTTAAAAATTATACGTGTCAGTTTCAGTAAAAACAATGCATGTGCTGCATTGTAAGTATGTTGAACTTCGTTCTCACTGTACGCAGCCAACAGTGCTAATCGGATACACGTCGCACTCTTGGCCTATACATGTATAGCACTAAGGAACTGTTTAATTTCAGAATCATAATCGTTATCCTGGAAAAATACGATGAGCTATAAAGCACTTTTTCACATGTCCAGTAAGGGCGGGTTAGAAAGTTACAACAACAAACAATACAAAAACACGATCAGAGTGCAAAGTATAGGAAAGATAAGCACATCCCTACATATAAATAAGTAAATATAATACAACTAAATTATATTTATCTTACCAGGTAAAGCCTACTCAGCTTTTACTTATTTTTCAAAAGCAACCTGGCTGAACAAAGTGGCTCATCACCACGCAAATATTAATAACAGTCAAATACTCTAAACGTATTTCTAAGTGTGGAAGGAAAAGCCGGAGGGCCCGGAGAAGAACATCCACGCGACCACAGGGATAACATGCAAACTTCCAATACACAAAAAGACTAGAAATGTGTGCAAAGTATAGGGACGAAGACCCCAGGGCCGGCCCAGGACACGCTGGCGGGACTATGTCGCTCGGCTGGCCTGGAAACGCCTGAGGATTCCCGGAAGAGCTCGAGTCTGTGTATAGTAGTGGAGTATATAGTGTATAGTCGTGCATTGTATCGTGTAGTAGTGTAGTGCATAGTGTAGTAGTGTATAATGTAGTAGAGCTAGAGTCTGTCGCTAGGGAAAGGGAAGTCTGGACTGCCACTACTCAACACGCTACTGCCGTGACCCTCACCAAGACAAGCGTATTGAGAAACAAACGAACGAACATGGTTATAGCATTAGGAATGCTTAATATTTTACATATATTTAACTAAATCCCATATTTATATAATTTTTTGTGAAAAACGTAGTTTCTACCCCGTGTTCAGGAACGTAACCCCTATTTATAAGTTTAACACTTAGGCTTTCGTGACCAATATTATCCAATAATAGAATACGACGTTTCGATTGTAACACAAGCAATCGTCTTCAGGTACGAATGAATGAGAAAACAAACCTGGTAAACTTAGAAATATAATGCAATACAACACAGAGAGTCGGCTAACATGACAGTCAACACCCTAACTGGTTGATTACGTTCTTCCAAAGATTGATAAATTTGAGAGAGACAAAACACAGACACGGAAACACATAGATATATAAGCATAGAGAGACAACACAGATACACAGAGACATTCACATGGGCACACAAAGAAACAACGCCTCTGCGTCGAGGCCTTAAATAGAGAGGGGGGGGGGGGCGCAGAGAGAGAGAGAGGGTAGAGAAATTAGCATGTCAATGAGAGATTTGGAGCTAATTCCTGCAGTCACGAAAGTCACGAAAGCTGCAGGAATTGCAATAATTCCTGCAATAATTCCTGCAGTCACGAAAGCTCCAAATCAAGTTTCAATATTATCCATTATACAAGTTTTTTTTTACTAATTGGCTGTATCAGGTGGCGGGGGGTTTAACGACATATTTATATTTACACGATCTAACCCAAAAAAAAACTACTATTATGGACCATATTTATAGCATTTCCAGTCTATGGCACCACAGGGTCCGAAAAATGCCGATCCGATTTACAAGGTTTCCAGGATCCCATTGTGTCGTAAACACGCGGAAACCTCCTGTTATACTCTTTCAATTTCATGAAAATAAAATGTGAAAAAAAATTTGACTTTAACAGCAATCTCGAAATTTTCTATAAATCTTCGATTTTTCCTGGGATTTTGGAGTTCTACAGCGAATTTTGAAGACATAATTGCCCGACTTCTAAGATTTTACGTGCTCGGACAAATAAAAACGGGCAGCTTCAATACTTGAAAACTTGTGGCGTTTACAGTGGTTGCGATTTCAAATTCAAAGTTCAGCTAAACACTCTCAGTATTCGGTTCAATGTCCAGCTCTACACTGTGTTGGATACAATTGCAATGAATACATCTGAATGGTGGTTTTCATGTATAGCTACCGTCATCCACTGCATTTGTATTTTTCAAAATCCTTACAGCTTCAAATGCTCAAACACAAGAATGAAAGCTCAGAAGCTTTGGCACGGTACATGCTAATGGGACTGAAGGAGAACGTGAAGCGAGGCTGAAGATAGCTTAGACAAAGTGCTAGCAGAAAAGTCTGTACCCGTATTGACATAAGATTATCTTGCTGACTGCATCCTGCACCTGTTTGGTTCTCAAGCGTTAAAAATGTGTATTGTTCATAAATACACAGGTTTGATGAAACTATGTAGTTGTACGTATGTGCCCGTGCATCATTTGTGTTTTCTATCATTTACCTTCTAAAAATATCTGGCCATGTCTCAGACCCCCATAAACGGCATCTCACACCCCAAGGGGCGCGTGCACACCAGGTTAAGAAACATTGCCTTAAACATACTTGTTCCTCCCTACATTCATGACCTCCTTCAGCCATATATTCCATCAAGATAATTAAGATCCTCAGATTTTGCATTGCTCACTGTCCCACGGTCTAGGCTTCACACTTGGGGGTGGCGACGGTTCCTTTGCAATTGCGCCACCTCTCTAACTGCTGGCCCTTCGAGGTCAGGACTTCCGAGACACTTATACATCTTCAAATATCGACTAAAACTGCATCTGTTTAAAATGTACTTCTCTCCGTAATTATTTTCAAACGTCTTTCTCATTTCTTCTTTCCTTCGTTGATGTTAATATATTTCCGCTTTTCCATGCATAGCGCCCTGAGAACTATTCTTTTAAGGGCGCTTTATAAATAATTATTGTGAACGAGAGCTAATCTGAACGTTAAATCCGGTTGAAACAAATAGGTCGATGCGCGGAGCGTCGTCGGAGGAATGAAACAGAAGAGCAAGAGCAAAGGCAAAGCTTTCCTGGGGAAAAGATCGGCAGACAAAAGCAGACGAAGTGGGCAATGCATCTGCACGGCATAATATGACTTTAAATCCCCCATCAAACCCCCTACGCTTTTCACAAGTAGTACTAATCGCATATCTGCATTTCCCATAAATATGCGAAATTCCTCTTGATATGCAAATTATTTTGTCAAGGCGCTCTTCCCCCCTTCCTCCCAGCTTAAATAGACGCTCCAAGCCTGTGGGGGGGGTGTCATTCAGACTCTGTCTTCTCGACAGACCTGTTCGCCACCTGAGGACGGCTGCTTGCATTGTGGCCGAAACGTCGTGAGAATAATTTTATTATGTTTTATTTGTATTATTTTATTATTTCCATTCTACGTGACTTTACCGAAAGAACCAAGAAGATGAATCCCTGCAGTCACGAAAGCTTTAAATCGAAAAATATTGCTTAGAAGTTCCATGGCTTAGCCTTCGTCGGTTACATTTGAAGCCAAAAGGGCCCCAAGCCCTACCGCAGGACCTAGGAGATGAGGGATCGTAGGGCCCGACATCTTCTCTATATAATAGGCCACGTGTGGTATGAAGGAGAAACAATGTGGTACAGGTGGTACACTCTGTCAATGTCATGACCAACATCCCACTGGAAATTATTCCCAGTTCCGCGACCTGACTATAGAATGAGAATCGTTATTTAGACTGCAGGAGGAGGAATCCTATGAGCTATGCAGCTCTTTTTTCACAGAGGTCCAGTAGGGGCACAGGGTCAGTGAGTTATGTCAACAACAAACGAGCCAAAATATGGTATGAGTGTAAGATAGAGAACAGGTAATCAAGTCGCTAAAATAAATAAATATATAAATGCGATTTCAATATTAAAGTACAAATTGTACAAGTTTACCGGTTACCGTTTAACAACTATAATAGATACTCGCTACCAGCACTCGTCCGAATGATCTATGAAGCTCCATGAGATGTTTGTCTCAGAACGACAGATTTGTGTGTGTGTATCAACATGTGAATATGGAGCGCGGTGTCTGTGTGTATAGGGAGCGGTGGCATAGTGGTTAGAACAATGCGCCACGCACCCAGTAGCCCGATAACAGTGGCGATTATCTGAACCAATCGCAGGCCTCACACAAACTTGATTCAGCCTCAAATGAGCACACAGCAACACTAGGAGACAAATTCAGCCGTGTCTGATGCTGCCCCCCCCCCCCCAGCGTGTTCCGTGGCGGCCTTCATAGGGTGCTCACTGAACAGCACTTGCCCCAACAGTCCGTGCAGGCTATACGGGGGATCTTTGCCTTTGGGCGTGTGTGTTGTTGTTGCGTCTGCCCGCAACAACAATTCTCAAATGAGGGTGACTTTTTTTACGCACAGTGGCTCATCCATTACCAGCAGCACAGCGGCGAGAGGAAGCAGAGCTGCGCGGAGAGGGAGAGAGCAAAGAGAGAGAGAGAGAACAGCTAAAAACGGGTCCCAACAATCGTTAGGTTTATTTATTTATTTGAACACACTTGCTGAGCACGCGCCCACAATAGTCCATGGACCCAGACGAAAACAATCACTTATTGGTACTACCTGAGGTGGAAAAGTCTAGTAATTATGTTTGTAATCCTCCATGTGTGTGTGACATTCTGATATGATAACATTTGCGGAGTGGCAGCTTAGTTGTCGTTACCGTGACTTTTATACCCATATCCTATGACAGGCGTCCAGAACGATAAAATGGGCATTATTACTGAAAAACTACCTAGACCAAAGCCAGTTAGGTCACAAACTGGTCTTTATTGGTTTAAAAACACAAAGCAAACACAGGATAATAAGGCATACCATAGTGAAGTAATGAATTACTTGGTGCATGATGCATGTAATCCCATATATATATCATTAGTGATGGATATATGTGAAGAAGGTAACATTATTGTTATCAAGCTCTGTGTGTACTTATAGATGGTGTTAACAAGGGTAACCAAGTCCAGAATCATCACACTGTGGATCAATGTACAACGACTACAACCACAGTTATACCATCAGAATCACCACCCTGTCACTCATCTAACTGCTCGTCTATCTCGTCATCTGATTCCCCGAGTTCAAAGTCAGGTTCTGGATCATCCTGCAGTTTTGGTTACTGCAGGTCTGTAACCTGCACATGTCTGTGCATGTCAGTCCATTTGACAGGCACGTGCAGCTTGGCATTTTTCATAAACGCACACACTTGCATGATAGCAGTTCCAAGACCACATCTGGTGCGGGTGGGGAAAGCATCAGATTCCATGACTGCCCCAGTCATCTAAAAGTATCTTGGCAGGAAGTGTCCTTTCTCACCATCTTCAGGGCATTCAGTTTCCCCTGACCGGCGAATGCACTGACAGTGCCGCAACCTGTGAAGGCGTGTAAGCCAATTAGGCTGTCACAGATGCTGTCTCCAAGTGAGCTTGCCAGTTTGCTGATATCGACAAACCGTGTGCGGTTCTGTGTCCCACACTTCTGGTAGATGGGACAGGTGATGTCCTTCTGGAAGCCAAGTCAAAGCACCATGACATCAGTGTCCTCAGCTGTGATGATAACTGCTTTTGAGACCACATTTACTGCATGCAATGCATGCAGGATCAGACGGGCGTCAGCCTTTTCATGCGTGGAGTGCAGCTCTGTTACTTCTTCACACTCGTCTTCTGTCAACTTGTATCAGGTTTCCTCACAGATGATGTACAACACCTTGCAATGCAGCATTTCTCTGTATCGTGGGAGTTTCCACTCTTCCACCAGAAACTTGATGAGACTGGTCTTGTTGGAGGGACTGCACAGGTATTTTCTCCACTGCTAAACATGGTGTCCCCCTGCAAGGTTCTTGTACTGGAGAGTGGTGTCTGCACTCCGGTTCAGTAGTTTAGCATCTTTGATCGAAGTCTGTCGGTATACATCTTAAACAACATCAATACTCTCACTCTGTGCGCCCTCGTGGAAGACCTGGGTCAAGGCTGACTCTGCCACCTGTGCAAAGATTTTGTTGTTGGCATTCATTTTTGGATCAGGGTCATCCCATCAATGGTGGAAGTAGATGGGGTTGAGATGTCTTCTGCAGGAGACACATTATTTTCAAGGTCTCTGGAAAGTGCAGCCTTGTTTGTTTTTCGTAGGGACCCATCAGCAGTTGTCAGTGCCCATGGCAGTGAGCCAGGTGGGTGGGGGCAAGGACATCCTTCAAATTCACCTTCCTGCTTTCAGCCACCAGGATCATGTGGCTGAACAGGTTTCCATCTGCTTTCAGAACCACATCCTGTGCTTTCTTTCCATGTGCTGTTTATGTGCTTATATTGGAAAATGTATTCAGACTTTGCTTAGTCATCGTGTCGTAAAATTTCATAGATGGTGGGTTCTCAGCTAACCTTGTTTGCTTGAATACCTGGTAAGCCTCTTCTGCTATCTCAAGAGCTCTCAAGAGATCCCTGGTCACATCAGGTGGAGCCTGATGGTACTTTGGTTACACATTGATGGCAGCAGAGAGTTACAACCTAAAAGCAAAACTAACATTGATAAAGGGTAAAATTCATATTCTTTGGGTTTTTCGGTAAGGTCACGCAAATAGGTTCAAAGAAATATTTTTTTTTACATTAAACCACGACGTTTCGATCGCAACACAAGCATCCGTCATCAGGAAGAAAAAAGAGGGGGATAGCTGCTGAAGCAGACTGTTTTAAAGGTTTAAAATGGGTGTAACCCAAGGGTCATAAACAAAGTGGGCGGGGCTGGTGATGTTAATGTAAGAAATTAGCACGTAAATGTAAGATCAGAGGACGACCTCCACGACGAGGGCACGGAAGTGGCTATTTTAATGTGAGAGATTAGTATGTTAATGTAAGATCGGAGAGCGACGTCCACGAGGGCATGGAGGTGGCTATGTTATTGTGAGAATTTTGCATGTTAATGGAAGATTGCAGAGCAGCAACGTCGAGCTCGGTGAGCGAGGTGGCTGTTTTAGTGTGGGAAATTTGACCTGTTAATGTAAAATCAGAGAGCCGAAAATAACAACTAACATTGGAAAGTGATAGGATGAGAACATCACAGGAAGTTATGATCTAAACTGGTTGATAACGTCCTTCCAATGATTTATCAGTTTATACACATCTTCTCGATTGAAGTTTTGTTTGTGTCCGTATATGCTCATGATTTTGGAGATTTTTCATGAGCAAACACAAGGTCCAGGTTCAATTTAACACAGTACATAAAATTCGTGATCTGATCCTATCTGTGGAGGATGTGATCCCTGACATGCAATACCCCGGCGTCTACAAACTAAGCTGTGTCTGTGGCAGTAGTTACATTGGGAAACTAAGCGACATGTCTCGGACCGTGTTCGTGAACATAAGGCAGATCTGAAACACGGTTGGACCAATACCTCAGCCGTGCCTAATCATTATTTAATGCGGTGGGCTCACACGAACTTGATTTATCTGAGACGAAGGTACTTTGAAAACTCACTGGATATCAACAAAGATCAATTCATGAACTATCCACATATACAGACACAGACACAACTTCAATAGAGAAGATGGGTATAAACTGACCAATCATTGGAAGGACGTTATCAACCAGATTAAATCATAACTGTCTGTGTTGTTCCCATCCTTCCACTTTCCAATGTTAGTTGTTATTTTCGGCTCTCTGATTTTACATTTACAGGTAAAATTTCCCACACTAAAACAGCCACCTCGCTCACCGAGCTCGACGTTGCTGCTTTGCGATCTTCCATTAACATGCTAATCTCTCAAGTAACATAGCCATCTCCACGCCCTCGTGGAGGCCGCTCTCCGATCTTACATTAACATTATTTGTAACGTCCGGGCAAATAAGGCGTGATTGCGATAAGTACAAAAAGAGAAAAACAGCTGCTCATTTGGAAAGGTTATCACGTATTATTTTACTTCTGTTGGTGTCACAAATAAAATGGCACCATTGAAGTGTTGCCACCTTGGGTGGTACCGATATCTGGTCTGGCCCAAAGACAACAAGTCGAAAAGAGTTACGTAGTAAGCAACAAACAGCACCTTTTGAAGGTTGTAATGCATAATGGTGTAATGCGGTTGTTGCATTTAAAAGGTGCTTATTATAGCTTTGGGGAAAGAGATGATGATGATGCTGAGAAAATAGAAATATAGAGTGGAGCCGTGCGAGGGAAGAGGCAAGTGAGTTGACCTGCAGTATTGCCAGTGATTGAGTGATCGGGGGAGTGTGTGGGTGGGTGAGTGGGTGTGTGAGTGTGTTGTTGTAGTCACGGCAAAAACAACCCCCTTCCTCCACGTGGTGCCAGACGGGCAACGTTGTCGTGAGACAGTGCTGTGGGGTGGAGGGCCAATTCCGATTGGCCTTTCCCCTCAGGGCGTTTGTGACCACCACAGTGGCTAAATGGGGGCTCTGGCTGGGTGCGAGGGGCTGGTAACCCCTCCACCTTCCATAAATTACCACTAAACCACGAGGGTTTAGGACTGTGACTCATGCAGCTGCAATGGCTGCTTTGGGTACGCGGTCCAGACCTCCCCAGAGAGCCTGGCTGACAGAGGAGGTGTTCAGGATAGTTGAGAAAAAGCGACAGGCCCACTCTCATCGGCTACAGCATCACACATCAGAGAATGAGGAGGCTTACCGCAACCTTCGCTCGGAGGTTCAGAGAGCCGTGAGTTGCTGCAAGGATGGGTGGTGGTCGCGGGTTGCTGAGGATATAGAGTCTGCATCAATGGCCCGTGATTACAAATCCCGATTTAACTCCATCAAAAAAATAACCTGCAGCACCACACCTATTAACATCATTAGGGAAAAGAATGGTGATCCAATCTCCGACCTCCAGGAACAGGTTTGCAGATTTGCTGAGCATTTCTGTGAGGTCCTGGGGGAGGTGGAATCCCTCAGCCTGGAAAACATCATGGAACAACGTGGGGATGACTCTGCTGAGGCTGCGGTGCCTCAAATATTGGAGCAGGAAGTCACCCCCTGTGAGTGGCTGGCTGAGGTGCCATCCGTTGAGGAAGTACGGAAGGCGATCCAGAATCTGAGACCAGGAAAGGCACCGGGCAGAGATGATCTCCCAAGCGAAATGCTGAGGGAGGGTGGCGTTTGTGCGCAGACTGCCCTACATGACATCATAACAACAGTCTGGGCCACTGGACAGGTTCCGCAGGTTTGGAAGGATGCCCTGGTGGTCCCCCTCTTTAAGAAGGGGGACCGCACAGACTGTAACAACGACAGGCGCTTCTCACTCCTCAGTGTGCCCGGAGGTTCTGGCAATGATTATTCAACATCGCCTTGCTAAGCACGCTGAGGAGAGGCTTGCAGAGCCCTAATGCGGTTTCAGGAAAGGGCGGTCCTGCACAGATGCCATATTTTCTGTCCGTCTGCTACAGCAGAGGTGTAGGGAATTCTAACAAGACCTACATCTCTGTTTTATTAACCTGGTCAAGGCCTATGATACCATCAGTAGGCCTGGGCTCTGGGTTGTTCTTCATGCTTTCGGAGTCCCTGACCCTCTGCTCACGATCATTAAGGACCTTCATGATGGTGAGCAGGCCCGGGTAAAACTACGTGGCCAGGAGTCAGAGCCATTCCCTGTACACTTTGGGGTGCGACAGGGATGTCCTCTGGCTCCAACATTATTTAACATCTATTTCGACCACGTAGTTCATGAAGCCTTCAGTAGCTGTACCAGAGGAATTTCCATCTGGTACAGATACAATGGGAGGCTGATCGATGCCTGAATGCGGTCAAGGGATGGCTCCCTATTGGTCAACCACGTTATGTATGCCGACAACCTGGTAATTGCGGCTCACTCAGAGGAGGAGTTGGAGGTGCTGCTGTTGAAACTGGAGTGTGCCACTAAGAGGTGGGGCCTTACCATCAGCCCCACCAAAAACGAAGCACCTGCCTGGGTATTTTGTACCATCGGGCACTCCACACCCACAACTCCCAATTGGTGATGGGCATTTGTGGAGAGAGTGGAGAGTTTCCCATACCTAGGCAGTGTGCTCATGACCGGCTCCAGTTTAACAGCAGATGTCTCACTCCGAATCAGTCGAGTGGCATTATCTTTTTATCGGTTGAGTAACGCTGTGTGGAAACTACCTGGTCTATCGCTCTGCACGAAGCCTCGGGTCTTCATGGCCACAGCCATTCCCTCCCTTCTCTACACTTGCGAAACGTGGACCACCTTAATGGAACATCTTCGCCGGTTGGAAACATTTAGGCTGGCCTGCCTACGATCAATCCTTGGTTTAACCAGGCTGGACTGTGTGAGGAGCTCACAAATCCTCGAAAGATCTGGAAAAAGTCCCATTGGTGAGCTCCTCCGGCAAGCAAGGCTGTGTTGGCTGGGCCATGTAGCCCGCATGCCCAATCACCGCATGCCCAAACAGTTTTTGTTCGACCGGATCGAGGGGGCTAAACGGGCGCTGCACGGGCTAGAGAAGAGATGGAGTGATGTGGTACAGGAGAATGTGGAGCTGAGTGGACTTGCCGATGACAGGTACCAACGGTGTCAAGATCGGCCTCTGTGGAGGAGGCTCATGAAGGACGCTACTGGGCAGTTGGAGGCAGTCGTCTTCCAACAACAACAGTAGGGGGCACAAGTGGAGCATCAGCCAGTCATCTCAGTCATCTCAGTCAGTCGACCCGTGGCACCTGGGTCTGCCCAGTTACCTCCTGCCAGCAGGCGTTCGACACTTCACGTGGCCTCAAGGTGCACATGGCCTGGCACAAGCGCTGTGGTGACGTCACCACCACTTAGTGGCGAATGGCGGTTGTTGTTGTAATCCGCAGTATGATGGTTGAGGTGAATGAGTTAGAATCATATTCATAAAATGTATTTATGCTGGAGGAATCCGATGAGCCATAAAGCTCTTTTTCACAGATATCCACTAGGGGCACGGGGTCAGAACGTTACAACAACAAACAATACACAAACACGATATGAGTGCAAAGTATAGGAAATATAAAAATCACTTTAAAAATAAACTATTTTTTATCTTACCAGATAAAGCCCACTGAGCTCTTAACTTCCTTTTCAGAAGCGACCTGGCCAAAAATGATAGCTCAACGAAGTGGCTTATCATGTAGAAATTTAGAAAAGCAAAATAATCTAAATAATCGAAGTCAGTGTCTTGTTAACGGAAAAACCTGAACACAGGTCAAGGAATCAAAGAGTACAATTCGTTGCTATAGTAACCGTGGTAGTCGCGACATCAGTGATACGGAGGCGACTGTCGTTGGGAGCATGGTTGTGATGGTGTCCACAGCGTTGCCAATCAGCTTTTCAGCGACTGAAGTGAAGATCAATGTCAAGAAAACGCAACACGTCCGTCCCTAATGCTGTGTAAGGCCTGAGATATATATAGAGTAGATCATCGATTATCCGGTGGCTTCGGGAGGAAGGTGGCGCCGGATTTTCAAAAATGCCAGATAATCGCTACATCATCAATATTTAAAATAGCTAATTTTTACACATTCTTGTATAACATGTTTTTACGTGCTGTGTATATATGTTGTTTGTGTTTTACATGTGTTTGCTATGTGAAATTGGCATAAACAAACGTACAAATATACACAAAATAAATATCCTACTGTAAAAAGGTTCCTCTATTTATTGTACCATAATTACCACTCAAATCTCGAAGACTCTGCAAGGGTGATGTACGCAGTACTACTACGCGCTTGTTTCAACAACCATGTGCGGGTTTTCCGGGACAGCCGGATCGGCCCGGGACCGCCGGATAATGGTGGAAGCAATCGATGATCAAAAGTATATAATAGGCGACGTTTCGGGCAATGGCCCTTCTTCATAGAAAATATAAATTACATTTATTTATTTTAAGATTGCACAGTGGCTATTGATGAACGTGTAAATTTAGTTGCGAACTATAGATAGATTATGTTTATTTTAGCAGGAAACGCTCAAAACGCTGTCAGGTTCTATTCAATCAGCGCCCTGCGACGGTACAGATGTTATACATAATCAAGGTTGTTATTGGTTAGATCGCATAAGTAGAAATGTGTCGTTAACCCACCACCATCCGACACAGCCAATTAGTAAGGTTGATCACGTAAATAAAACGTGCCAATTCGTTACCACTTCTGCACACCGGTGTGTTTGGAGAGTAAACCCACAACATTTACAATTTGAGTACGACGTTTTGCTGATGATTACAGCAACCAGCTTGATCAAAAAAAGCCCTCCTGCTTCCGGTCTTAAATAGAGTAAGGGTGATGTTATAGATGTGAGCATATCAGGTGCAAAGATCAGAGTGGGTTAAATATAATCATGTAAATTACAATGGATTATGATTGAAACATCTTAGTTTCGATCACGGTTTCAACTGCACTGTCTGTCCCTGCACCAAATCATTCTACCAGCCCTACAGGCGTGGGTAGTAACAGCGCCCATCAAGAGGAGGGAGGGAATGGGGTGAATGGAGGGGTTGGGCAGTTAAGCACACAGCTCATTTCTCTCCATTAAGCCAGCGCGGTATTGCTGTATAATCGCAGTCCTGCTGCTGCTGCTGGCGAACATATGGAGCGTGGTTGTGGCACGCACGCACGGGACAGCAGTAGCTTCCCGCTCCCCTTGCCTTGTAGCCACTCTGCACGTGACAGGCAGCCAGCATCCACCACAGTGGAGGAAGAAGAGAGGTTTGGTGGCGAAAATTATGCGATACTCCTGCCCTTCCCGTGGACGTCGAAGAAGCCGCAGACCTGGCTCGCCAGGAGAAGGCAGTGCAGCAAATGGACGAAACGCCATCTGTTTCCATCTGTGTGGGAATAGAGCATGCCCCCTCGCTTGCGTGGGTTTTTTCTGGGCGCTCGGGTTTCTTCCCGCTTGTATAAACACAACTCATCATTAATTGGCTGAAAACATCTTATAATTAAAAAACAATGTTGCAGGACCTTCCTCAAATCGAGAAATATAACTCAATATTGCTTTTCTATAAGTAAATTATAAGTATCAATATGACAGCTCCTGATCCTACGGAGTTCGCAATAATCAACAGCAGCAGTAGCCATGCTCAATCCACTGCTGGATGAAGGCCTCCCAAGTTGGCGCCACCTCCCCACGATCGTGCGATGCAACAATCCACCTGGCTCCTGTGCCTTTGGGGACGTGCCTTCTCAATCATCCGTCACCCCGCTGGCCCGTGCCGCGTCCTTCTCTGACTTCTCTTCACGGTCGCCATGGTGGCTAGGAGATGCTGACTACATTGTCTGGTATGCAGGAGGTCGTGGGTTTGATCCCGACCATGACACCTACTATGTATTTCGAGTTTGCATGTTCTATCTCCCCATAATCGCGTGTATTTTTCTACCTGCTCTTCCGATTTTTCCCTCTAACATTTAGAAACACTCGTTTATAGTATTTGGTTGCTATAAATGTCCACGTGATAAGCCACTTTGTTGAGCTATCATTTGTGATCAGGTCACTTCTTAAAAATAGTATTATTGATAATTGGGCCTGACCTGATCAAATAAGCAATAGCTTATAGTTTCACAGTGTGGATGATGCCATCAGCCTGCGTACGTTCTCCAATCCGCACATTCCCTCTCTCTGGATAATGTAGAACTGTAATCCATCGCCTGTTTGTATCACCATGTTGGATCAGGCCAAGGGGGGTACTCGGTTCGAAACTAAATTCAACAAGATTGAGAACCACACTGGTGTAGAACATGAACAGTCACCTTGCCTACAAACATCTGGAAGTTCACCAGCATTGGTTCAACCAAAGCCCAGATTTTGCTTTCTTTGAACTAAAGCTGCTGAAATGATGTACTCCCAAAAGGACGTGTGACGGGAAATGGCGCCAATGTTCGAGTGGTAGCAGGAATCGATTTGTACCCAAAGCTGGTAACGATATTAAAAAAGCTGAACATTATTACAAAAAACTTAAGTTTTGATGATATACCTCACCCATTCACCCATCGAGTCACCCAATTGCACACCCACTCACTTAACCCATTACTCACCCTCCCACTCACTCATTCTATGTGATTTGGTCAAAGGCATTCACAACTCATAGTAAGAAAAAAATATAATCCCCACCTAGGTCATTCACATTTCTGATATATCTGGTCGTGAGCGCCTGAGTGAGTGATGGCTGTAAATTCTAATTATGTTCCAGGAGGGATTTTAATTTATAAAAATAATTTACAGCCAATGGTCAATCTACTGCTGCATGAGGGCCCCTCAGCGCAGCACGGCTGGGAAGATGACATTTGGCACAACATTAGTAGAGGTTATTTTGAACTCACAGTCAGTGTTGTGATTCATTTTTGATTGTTGTGTTAGGCCGAGCAGGGATCTGGAAGTGAAGGTTGTTTTTCATAAACGGAGGTTGTTTTTGTTTTACATTATGACTTCATGGCTTCTGTGAGTGAAAGTGGCTGCTCTACCGATGAGCAAGTGAGAGGGTGAGTGAGTGCGATAGGGATGCCCACTGGCTCGCACATTATTTAATGTAATCTTTGACCACGTAGTTCGAAAAGATTATCATGGCTGTACCAGTAGAATATATATCCGGTACAGATAGAATGGGCGGCTCCCTACTGGTCAATCATGTTCTGTATATGCTGCTGATCTGGTGGTTACTGATCACTTTGAGGAGTTGGAGGTTCTGCTGCTGAAGCTGGAGCATGCCACTAAGAGGTAAGACCTGACTCTCAGTGACACCAAAATTAAGCACCTGCCTGGGTATTTTGTATCATCCAATGCTCCACCCCCTCAACTCCCATACGCGATGGGATAGTTGTGGAGAGAGTGGAGCAGTTTCCGTCCCTTTGTAGTGGTTCTATGACAAACTCCAGTGTGACAGCAGAGGTCTCACTCCGAATCAGCGCAACGGCATTATCTTTCAGTCAACTGCGTAATGCTGTATGATAGCTACCTGGTCTGTCGCACACGAAGCCCCCGGTCTTCTCGGCCACAGTCATGCCTTCCCTTCTCTTTGCTTGTGAAACACGAGGAACTCACAAATCCTTAAAAGATCTGGACACATTCCCATCAGTGAGCTACTCTGGCAGGCGAGGCAGCGTTGGCTGGGTTATGTAGCCTGCATGCCCAGCCACCTCATGCCCAAGCAGATTATGTTGGGTAGGATAGAATAGGGCTAAACGGGCGCGCCACGGGCTGGAGAAGAGATGGACTGATGCGGTGCAAGAGGATGTGGAGCTGAGTGGACTTGCCAAAGAACGGTAAGACTGTCTTCTTGGTTCTTTCGGTAAAGTCACGTAGAAGGGAAGTAATAAAATAATAAAAATAAAACATAATAAAATAATTCTCACGACGTTTCGGCCACAACGCAAGTAGCCGTCCTCAGGTGAAAACCAGATCTGTCGAGGCGACAGCGTCTGAATGAAAAAGCACACGTGCTTGGAGCATGTATATAAGCTGGGTTGGAAGGGGCGAAGAAAGGGGGAGCCTTAACAAAAGAATATGCATATCAAGAGGAATTTAGCATATTTATGGGAAATGCAGG
>CM025622.2:6119848-6144628 GCA_014621495.2 Entosphenus tridentatus | reverse complement strand
GGGGGGGGGGGGTCTGACTTTTTGTGACGCCGTGTGACGAAGGGGGGGTGGGTCAAAAATCGTTCAAAATCGCGTGACGTCATTTATGGACGGCCCCATGAACATCGACACTCGGGGGACAAAGGCGGCTGGGCGTGGTGCTGGCCACCCACCCCCTCGTGTGCCGTGTCGACCTTAATAGGTGCTCGCAAAGACCACTAGCTCCTACTGTTTGTTAAGTTTATATGGGGGATCTTTATTTTTGTATTTCCCACGAGGCTCGAGAAGGTTATAGAGAGGATCTTTGTTTTTGTCCTTGACACCAGGCCCTGGAAGGCTATACAGGGGATCTTTGTCTATCTCTAAGTTGTGCTGGCTCAGTGTCTGTCCGAACCTGACATGGCCATTATGAACTCCTCTAAGAGAGCGAAAGAGAGACACAAGCACAGCCGCAGGGCATAAACGCATTATTTAATCAGTATTGGCTCCGTCTCTCCGAGACGGCCATTATGCACCTCTTGAGAATGCGACTTCCAAACCACGGGTTTAAAAACCCCAGATTCGCAAGTGTATTTGACACGGCCATTATGAACCCTTCTGAGCCCCAGGGCTCGAAGCCGGGATCTTAGCGGCGCTGACTCAGTGTCTCTGGACACGGCCATTATCAGCCCCTCCAGGAGTCACGCCTGGCAGGGCACACCTTGTCCAGGCCCCCATGAGCGTATTTGTTAAGGCGACTGCTGGGAATATTGCTCTGCGTGCAGAATATTCCGCTCCGTGCGCGCATTTCCCGCCCCGATCTGTTGACACCTCCCAATAGTTTCGTGAAAATCGCCACCCCCACCGCCCCCCCAAGAGGCAGTTCCACAAATGATGCGACTTCACAGTGGACATTTCTGAATCAAATGAATAACAACAAAGACAAAGATCCCCTGAATAGCATGAACAGACTATCAGGGCAAGCACTATTAGAGAGTAGCACCTATGAAGGTGGTGTAGCGGTTAGGGCTCTGCGCGACGAACCTGGCGACCCGACTTCGATTCTCGCTCACGGCCAACGCCAGTGACGATTATCTGAACCGGTCCTGGGCCTCCCTCAGTTCTATTCAGCCTCACATGAGTATCTGGTGTGGTGTGTAAACATCACCGCTGGGTATACAAAGGCGGCCGGGCGTGGTGCTGGCCACCCACCCCCTCGTGCGTCGTGCCGGCCTTCATAGGTGCTAGCTAAAGCGAATTACACACACAGAAACACGAGTGAAAGGTAAAGGCGCAGCCCTGCAGTTGCAATGCTCGATGGCTCATCTTACCACTTTCTGGTGGACTGGTTCGAAGGTCCTCCATTCGAGGAAGCTCTGGAGAGCCACGCTCGATGTTACGTGAGCTCCTACTCGACCATGATTTATCCTACCCCGGCACCTCTCATTCGCATGGGTGGATATGTACGGTACGAAATAAGTTCAAAATACATCTACATACATACTCTTCACGACGGACAGACATACTGTAAAAGATTGGGTCAATGCCATGACCCGTGACATGCAACCTGACCTCAGTAAGAGTAAAGGAGCAGCCCTGAAACTGCTGGCAATCACATCCCTGAGAGGACAATGAAGGGAATAGTTATTGGTGGGTGGGGGGGGTATTTGGCCTACCCCACCACAAGCGAGACTTGCCGATCGACTGACTGTGGTGATCCTATTTCCGACTGCTGCTGGGTGGCCAGGGGCGAGGGGCGAGGCGGCGGCATAGGGGTTAAGACCGCCGCGCCGGCCGGGAGATGGGATGGGAACGGGTGACCTCTGTATTGCAGGTCCAGCGAGCTGTTCACCACTTCCCCGCTGTGGGAGCTGCTGCCTTGGTTTCTCCGTTCTAATGGCTCTTCGTGCCGCGTGCCTTGCTCTCAACGTTTCTGTACGTGGGACAACCCGGTAACTGGTTATTTTACTGTTTCTTTCACGTGGCTAACTGGTGTTAGAAACGGGCAATTTATTACGTATGTATGCTGCACTTATTTCACACCCGTGCTAATCTACTTCATCCAGAGAGAGGGGAACGCGTGGATTGCAGAACGTATGCAGGCTAATGGCGTTATCTACATTGTGAAACTTAATTTTTTATTTAACCAGGTAAGTTCCACTGAGCTATATAGGTTTTTTCAAAAGCGACCTTTCCGCAAATGATAGCTCAACAAAGCGGTTTATCACATGGAAATGTATAGCAGCCAAATATTCTAAACGCACGTTTCTAAATGTGGAGGGTAAACCTGGAGGACCACAGGGAAAGAATCATGCAATCTCCAAATATACAGCAGGCGTCAGGATCGGACCCACGACGTCCTGCATACCAGGCGAGGTAGTCAACATATCCTAGCCACCACGGCGCCCGTGAAAAGCAGTGAGGGGGGCTTGGGCAGGACGCGTCACGGGCTAGGGGGGTGATGGCCGATGGTCGCGAACGATCACGGAGCGGGAGTCAAGGGACGGATGATTGAGAGGGCGCGCCCACCGAATTGGGAGATGCAGCGATGGAATCGGCTCGCGTGCAAGGGTGCAGGAGGCCGGGTGGATTGTTGCATCGCACGATCTTGGGGAGGTGTCGCCGACTTAGGGAGGAGGCCTTCACCCAGCAGTGGATTGAGCATAGCCGCTGCTGCTGTTGATGACGGTGATGGTGATTGTATCCACTGGCTTGCCAGCTTGTTTGCTCGTCGTATGCAGATGTGGGTTAATGAGAGGCGCCTTGCTGGATAAACACAGAACATCTGCGCGTATTAATTCCGCATTAACCTTGGATGAGATACAATGCCCATATGCTCTTAACGGGACGACGTATCCCCGAACGCTAGTGCCTCAGACAGAGTGGCCAGGTGTTCAGTGAGGTTGATAATGGTTATGTCAGAAGCACTGAGCCGGCACCACTGACAACAATGGTTCAAGCCCTGACGATGGATGTGTCCCGTTCCGAGGGGGTTCGTAATGGCCACGTCACAATCATTGAGCCGCCACTGCTAGGATCCTGATTCAATCAAACCTTGGGGCTGGGCGACTCTGTCCCTCTCAATGGGTTACGTATCTGGTTCGTAATAGCTGTGTCGGAGATACTTAGCACTTGTGAGATTCTGGGTTCACGAGAGGCATGAAGAGCGTCAGTCCATTACACTATGTAACACGATTTTTGTTCCTGGGTAGTAAGTATTATTTTCGAATTGCGTATGCCTCAAAAGTATAGAAAATGGATATTAATCCCCACAAACTTTGCTTTTGTGACCAGGACTTTACGTGAAGGAATGACACAAATGCACATGTTGTCTCATTGAGAATAGGTACATAAAAAAATATAATTTTCCTTTTCACAAAAGTAAAGTTTGTGGGGAACAATAGCCATTTTCTGCACTTTTGAGGTATAAGCAATTAGGTAATAACACTTACTACCCAGGAACAAGAAATACAAAATTGTTACACAGTGTTATTAATGGAGTGGATTATTAACTTTGCTTTTGTGTCCTGGTCACAAAAGCAACGTTTGTGGGGAATAATCGCAATTTTCTGTACTTTTGTGTCATAAGCAATTAGAAAATAACACGACCCACGAACAAAAAAAATGTTTTTTGTTACACAGTAAATAATTTGAGCAAATTAATCCAAGCGAAGTCCATCAGTAGTAAGGTTCTCGTACATTCCTGCACTCGCCTTATCTGCTACTATGCACAAAAACAGCGAATCACTGAAGTTAATTACGTGGGTTTGTAATTATTTTTATAAAGCTTTATATTCAATCGCCACTCGATTTCCTCGTCGGCTTCGGTTCGCTAATTATTGCAGAGGTCTGGAGATCGAGTCCAGCAGGCCAACCTGGATAACACTCATAATGCAGTCTGTTTTTACCATGAAAATACTGCGTCGTCTGCTTCACACACAGTTGACGTTAAAGATCCCGTGACGTCATTCGCGATTAGTAGTAGGCCATTGTGTGCTGGTTGTCATGGTCTAAAAATGATATACATTTAGGGACATAGAAGTGCAGTAAAACAACGGATGTTGCTGCTCTTCCCCGTTGTGCGCACCCCCGGTAGCCCTCCAGCATGACTCAATCCCAAGCGGCCACTTTAGCCAGCACCTGGGCGGGTCACAAAAGGCATCTGACGCATAAGACTGTTCTGCATCCCTCCACTGATGTTAATTGTGTTTTTCTTCCCCTGCACATCCGATTAGCACGGTTGGCTATGTACGGTGCGAAATAAGTTCAACATACATATATTGTGGGTGCATAAGCCACCACCTCCATTCCTCGCCTCCCGTTTCTGGAGAGAGGAGCACACAGTAGCCTGACTCAGCTTCCCACACCTCGCTTCCGCTCTCCCACACCCCATTGATTATTGTTCTGAAGAGCCACTTTCTTTTGTTTAGTTCCCTGCCCCGAGTGGAGAACTGTCCTCCTATCATGGTGACTGGAGCCAGAACCAGTCCACCGGACCTCCTGTATACCACAAAGGCCCAAGCGGTACTGGTCCAGCTCCCAATATAGGAATGGAAGCCTCTCCACCACAGTGAGCATTCGGACATTCCACGTGGCCAAATTATCTTGTTTCTGAAAGAACTCCGAGGGGAGGGGTAGAGTCTGGCTCGGCCAAATGGGGTTTGGCCAGAAGGCGTTATATATGCATGTCTCCCCGGGGCCTCCAGCACAACCTTTATTGAGTGTTTCTTCCGTGGCTAACGGTTTGAATTCGTGCTGGGTGGAGTAGTTATCAGCCCCTCGCACACACTGATGTTGCTACAAAGACAAAGATCACTTGTATAACCTTAGCAGACTGTTGGGTTAAGTGCTGTTCGCGAGCACTTTTCTGAAAACAAAGTCAAAGACATACACACACCCTACTCACACTCACTTCAGCTTCATCACACTAATCCCCTCATCCCTATTCACTCAGGTGAACTTCACCACACTCACCCCCTACTCACTCAGGTAAACCTCACCACACCCACCCCCTACTCACTCAAGTCAACCTCACTCCGTTCACCCTCACACTATATTTCGTCTCGCACTCATTCACTGCACTATACACCACACAATACACTATATACTACACGACACACTCAATTATACCACAGACTACAATGTGTATCATACACTACCGTACACTATACATCACACTACCCATCGACATACTACTGTACATTACTGTAATGTACAGTACTCCATATCAAATTAAACACAAGCACACAAACATGTATACACAGACGAACATAAATATAAATACAAGAACACGTATGTTAATTAGTAACCTAACACACGTTTACAAAAGACACAGAAAACGCTTAAGCTGACAGGTTTTAAAATCAAACAAAACATAAACCGGTGTTAACTGAAGATACAGTAGAACCTCTGGTCACGAACGCTTCTGACCACGACCAAATCGGGTTTTGACCAAAAAATTCCCAATTTTTTTTAATCTGGTCATGAACACAAACTCGGGTGACGATCAAACACGGCCGCAGCCGATTTTCCCTTCCGCGCCATTTTTTTGTAAGCGCCAAATTTCCTGTTGTTTACAAACAACAGCGACCCACGTATGGCCGCGTGCTCAGTCAGTCTCGCTTAGTAAGATATTAATTTTGTGAATGTAGTCATACCCCTCCCCCCTCATGTCTACACACATGGCACCAGGTAATCATTTGAGTCGACCTAGGGGAGGCCCAGCACGGGTTCAGATAATCATCACTGGTGACAATTATCTGTCCATGGCGACCCGAGTTCGATTCCCGCTCACGGCCAACAGCAGTGAAGATTAATTATCTGAACCGGTCCTAGGCCTCCCCTAGGTCGACTCAGCCTCAAATGAGTACCTGGTGCGGTGGGTGTATAGACCTCGCCACTGAGGAGACAAATGCGGTCGTGCGTGGTGCTGGCCACCCACCCCCTTGAGTACCGTTCCAGCCTTCAAAGGTGCTCGCGAACAGCAATTGCCCCAATAGTCTGTTCAGGCTATACGGGGGATCTTGTCTTTCTTGTGTATGGTGATGGTGCTCGTGGTGTGTGATGGTGCTGGTGGTGTGTGATTGGTGGTGGGGTGTATATGGTGGTGTGTGCGCGTGCAGTGTGTCAATCGACTGCCCGGGACTCCCTTGCAAACTAGAATATGCCTCCATCTCTCGGCATCGTTCCGAAGGAAATATTTAAATAATTAGGTAAATTCAACGTAACCCACAGCCTCTGATCACATCAGCGAGCATGTGCCCGATTTCGTCATAGCTCAGAAGCTAAGCAGGCTTGGAGGCTGGATAATGCTTGGATGGGTCGACCACCCTGCCAAGCACACACTGGGGACAGCTGCAGAGGCTAGGTTGTGCACAGCAAAGGGCAGTGCTGTGGGATCCATGACTGCACAACAAACGTGCTTCTATTGAGAACAGTGAATAATGGCTTTGAGGCATACACACTTTCGCGGCGCAACGACAACTGCTTTTTGTGATGCTGATTTTAGCGCAGCTGATTCACAGATGAGCCTGAGCCAGGCCACCAGGTGTAACTCCAGAGGGAACCAGACCCACCTGGGCACCAACCTAAAGTGCCACACGTGAACCAGTACTAGCCGTACCTACACCAACCTGATAGTGAAAGTCATATAATTTCTGGAGGTGATAACTAAATTATAATGTAATGCTTTCCTACAATAGATAATTATATTGTTTGGAATATTTATATATCTATTTGTATTTTAATGACCATGGGCATGCGAGGTGTTATTTGTCTTTATATACTGTTTAATTGAATCGACTTTGACACTAATTTCAGCTCGTGACCATGCGCTCAAATAATTTAAACCTAAAAATCATAAATATCCCACTCGTAAATGTATTCTGAAGTCACGGCGAAAAACGCGTGACTAATTAAAAGACATTTTCATCGTGAAATGTACTTTTTTTTGTCCTTTACAGTCAAAGTGAGTTGTCCTGGCACCACTCCAGCGACATATCCTGTACCGCTCCATCCAATGCGAGAGCAGTTTGTGGCAGAGCTGCTGCCCGGTGGTTCAGAGGCAATGATGAAACGCTCCGGAATTTGCAAGGTGGAAAAGACTGCGAATCCGACACCGTTACCTAACAAGGAGTTACTGGTGTACAAAGGGAAAAAAAAGTTACGACAGGAGACAAAAGTAGAAGAAGAAACGAGAGAAATGAAGCGAACAGGCAAAGTGTAAATCGACGAGCAACGGAAATCACAGCCAAGCCGCAGAGCAAGGTTCTAATGACAAAGAGGAATGGCGCTGCTTGGCATGCGAAGAACCACATGCCGAGAGCAGAGCTGGAGAGAAGTGGCCACAATGCCTGGATGGTATCTATAGGGGGCAAGGGCGTAACGACCGATTTCAATGGGGGGCTGTGCAATATCCGACTGTGACCCCCCTCCTTTCTTCCGACTCAGTTTTACTGATATGGCTACTATGGATCTTTTTTACCCATATACATGTTAGACTATAACCATATAGGTATTGTTTTAGTTGCACCGTGTGTTGGGTTTAGATTAAGACAGTCTAACAGTGACAGTATTAATACAAAAATACGTAAAGGTCCAAATTCACAATTAAGTTATCGTGATTTCATGCGCACGTGAGTTCGCAAAATAATCCTGATGTTCAGTAACAAACACCAGTAGTAGGGCTACTAGATTTTACGTTGTGTGTATTTTTAGGAAATACATGTTTTCTCATTTGAAACAATGTTTTTTTGGCATTCATGGTAAATTGTTGGATTTATTTTTGTAGAATTTTTTGGAGATTGTTTTGTCCTTGTGTACCTGTGCTACTTACCCCCCCTACCCTCCCCAAAAATAGTTGAGCGCCTGATTGGGGGGGCGCATGAGGAGAAGAGAGCGCTTCTACATCTGCCAAACCTGCAGCCCTGACCATTCATCTTCCTCGTGTGGCCGACGTTGATGGAGAGCAACAGCTGTAGTAATTTATACATTGAGGTGGCGAGTGAGCCGGATGATTGCGTCTTCAGGAGTAGCGCAGTGGTGAATTGGCAACGATGATGATGCCTCCTCTGTCGTAACGTTCTGTTCTGGGTGGTCACAGTCTCTGCGCAAAGCCAGAGAGTTTAAAATGTTCCATTTGTGCATCATCATCTTCATAATTTTTATCACCATCTTCATTACCATCATCATTATCATCTGCATCATTATCATCATCATCATCATCTTCATTATCTTCAGCACCTTCATCACCATCTTTATCATCATGTTCATCATAATCATGTTTATCTTCATTATGTTAATCATTTTCATCATCTTCATCATCACCATCATCTTCATCATCTGCATCATTCGGTATAACCGCTTCTACTGCTGCTACTGTCGTGGTTTGTGCATGGGTGCTGTTTAGGGTTGGCTGATGACGAAGACGATCAGGAAGCACGGGAGGAGGTGGTGAGGACTAATCGTGAGGGCTTCACGCCTTGTGCTTCATTGTTATTTCTTCATTGTCATTTGTCCATTGGTATTTGTTCATTGTTATTTGTTCATTGTTATTTTTTGACGGTGGCAACAGCCTCAATGTTGAGTTCCCATGGCGGTACGAGACCGCCTTTCTCAGACACCGCACGATGTGCGTCTTTGTGTGTTCACGACATCATGGGAGAATCCCGGGTTTGTACGACAAACGTGGAATGTCTCTTAAGGAGTGGGGGCTCTTAACCCACCCCTGCGTTTGTTCCCACTGCCTTCCGCCAATGATCCAACAATTGCTTGACAAAAGGGGATGCGCATGCAAATAATCATAATTTTTGGGTCTTTTGGTAAAGTCACGTAGATAGGTTCAAATAAAATAACAAAACATAACAATAACTGCGACGTTTCGATCGCAACACAAGCAATCGTCATCGGGAGAAAAATTGCGGGAAAGCTGCTGAGGCAGGATGTTTTAAAGGTTTGAAATGGGTGTAGCCCAAGGATCGTAAACGAAGTAGGCGAGGCTAGTGATGTGTAAGTGAGAAATTTGCATGTAAATGTAAGATCGGAGAGCTACCTCTACGACGACCAAGCTGCGGAGGTGGCCATTGTATTGTAAGAGATTAGCATGTCAATGTAAAATCGCAATGTAAGATTGTTATTTTCTTTGAACCTATCTACGTGACTTTACCGAAAGACCCAATAATATAAATTCCTGCAGTCACGAAAGCTTTAAGTCAAAATAATTATTATCGCGTAGATTTTAAACATGTGCAAGTATACCTTGGGAGTATTGTAATACACTGAATACAATTAAACCTTGACCACCGTAGAAATCACTGCTACTCTCACGGCAGCCTCCTCCAACCTGCCATACCGGACTTGCAATCAATCGACAGGTCTCCGGTTCGACTCCATCTCCTGACACGGCAGTAGCGGCTATGAGAAACGTCACTGCATGTTGCTTACTCCCTCGCCTCTGTCCACCCAGCTACATACAAATGGATGGCAACCACAGTTGATCGGGAGGTCCCGTGGGGTGGGGTAAAGTGTGGGTATTCCCCACCCCTTCCACAACGTCAGGTAAACTTGGAAGAGTAGACCAAGTTACCACTGTAGAGAGTCCTGTGGTGGAGCACCATCCGCAGGGCTGCACCTTTGCCTGTTACCGCCAAGCGACACCGCGTATAGCAAATCCCTCGTCAGGTTAAACTAAAACTAAACTATGTTTATTTTACCAGCTAAGTCCCACTGAGCTATGTAGCTCTTTTCACAAGCGACCTGGCCACAAATGGTAGCTTAACGAAGTGGCTTATCGTGTGGAAATGTATAGCGGCCAAACACTCTGAACGCGTGATGTTGATTCTAAATGTGGAGGGAAAAACAGGAGGACTCGGGAAAAAAAATCCACGCTACCACGGGGAGAGAGAGACACGCAAACTCCAAATATACAGCACGCGTCAGGGTCGGCATCGAACCCACGACCTCCTGCATACAAGGCGAGGTAATTGACATCTCGCCACCGTGACGCCCTCTAGGTTAACTTGCAAGCGGCAGCCTCATTCACAGCCCTGTGGGTTCTCAGCGCTCGATCAGGCGTCTCCCAGTCAGGTGCAGAACAAAGTTAATTAGCACCGCGTTCTGGCAGCCAGCCGATCAACGAGATTACGCAACCGAGCGCGTGGTACAACTGTCGGGAATGGCCAGCGCCGCGCTGGACTTGCGAATGGAGAGGTCGCCGGTGTTAATTTGATCTGAAACCGAGTCGCACTTCTTAAATCTCCCCCACCCACATCAACTCTGTCCACCCGGCAGCGTACACGTAGGGCCCCACGGGTAGGCATCAATCGGCAGGTTCAGTATGTCGTGTGATGGGGTAAAGCGCGGGTACTCCCCCACCTCTTCCAACACGGGATTAGAATATGTATTTATACTGGAGGAATCCGATGAGCTATAAAGCACTTTCTCACAGATGTCCGAGAGGTGCAGGTTGAAGAGTAGGCCAAAGCACAGCTATAGAGGAGCTCCCTCTAGTGAAGGCCCTGTTGCCAGCAGTGGCACAAGAGAGCAATTGCAGGGCTACGCCTTAAGCTACACCCCACACCTCTGTGTGTGGGGGTTCCCGGTTGATTTGAGATGTGAATAATATTGTTCTGATAGCGTCTCGCTACATGGGTCAACGCCCGGACACTTCATTATCGTCACTCCACAGCGACACTGCCGCGTCACTCTCTCTTAAGCGCGCTCTTCAGGAAGCCAGGAGCGGAGTTTGAACGGCTCGACAAGTGCCCTCGCTGCTCTCACACTGTGTATGTACCTTGAACTTCTTTCGCACCGTACGTAGCCGACCATGCTAATGGGAGGTGTGGGGAATGGACAACAAACAAAAGCCAGAAAGCAGTTCTAAAGAAATGAGTTGTCAATCTAGTTGATGAATTAAAAGTGCAGTGAAAGAGTGCTCCAGACGTCCGCAGAAGCAGCACATTTGAAAGCGCCACGCAATGATGCGGTGACCGTCTTAATGGATGTAAGCGTCTTCCTAAGAAAGGAATTGAATCCGTAGTCAATTAGCCTCCTTGCCCTATCTGTCTCTCCACGTCTTGACAAACTAATTTAGTCGCATCACAGTGTCCATATAGGTCTATGGGTCTCTACGTGAGTCTATTGTTCTCTTTTTAAGGTCTATGGGCCTCGATGTTAGCCATTGGTGACCGGGCTGAGACCATCAACTCACGACACGAGAGAACTCGGCTTAATCATAGGTGGCAGAAACGTCTGAGCCACCTTATAGTAAAACTATATTTGAGTAAACTCTTCAAAGCAAATTCAATTTCGAAAAGTGGCTGATGGGGTGTGTAAAAATAATGCGTAAAAATGACACAACCCATCAGTCACATCCCATCGTCCACGTAACTCATGGGCTACACTACCCATCAATTCCAAAACCCATTGGTCACACATCCCATCAGCAACGCAACCGATATTCCACACAACAGCATTGGTTTAGTACAAACATATGCTGGACGCGTTTTGGCATTCAATGTCTCATCAGCAGTCAACCTATGATTAAACTGATGCTGGTGAACTGACAGATGCTCATAGATATGCATGGGTCCGAGTTAGATGAAAGCCCATACAAGCCTAATGCATAATGAAACATAATCATAATCGTCGTGGAGAATATCAAGAAGAAAATAATAAAAAAACACACCTCCACGTATATTTTTGTCCACATTAAAACATATTACACTTTCCACGAGGCAACTTTTAGAAAATAAATTTGCCCAAAATGCGACTGAATTCAAGAGTTATTTAACCACTTTCTACTCAGAGGTCAGAGTTGCAGAGTTTGCAACACAGAGGAGTGAGAGTCTGGCTTCACATCCAGGCTTCAGCCTCTTGTGAGTTGTTGATCTCAGCCTGGCCACCAATTAATTACACAGATCAACAGACTTACATTCAGATCCATAGACTCACATAGACCAGGCTGGGATTGTGATAACAATAATCCCAATTTTATGAAGCCCCTTTCATATTGAAGTCTCTCAAAGCGCTGTAACATAAAAATAAAACTACTCATATATATAACATCTAAGCAAAATGGAAAGCTGATAATAATATCAAAGACAACTCCCCAAATTCCAATAACATGAAGAACTATGATATAAGCGAATTATAATTCACAGAGTAATCCAATCAAACAGCAGAATTTTTTTTTTATCTCAATTACAGGGAAAACATGCAAGTACAAGTCGGTGAGTTTTAAGACAGTCATTTAAAAAGTGACACAGACGCGGAATCCTAAATAGACCGAGGAGGAAGATTCCACAATCGCGTAGCCTTGCTGAAGACGGCTCCGTGTCTCCCACATAACATAGGAATTACACCTGACTTCTTAATAGTAGCGATTTGATGGTCTCAGCCAATTGCTGCAGGAATAAATGTTGCAATTAATTTGGTCAAACTTCCAGTTTTGTAAATTAAATATCGATTTGACTGTCATATGGCGAACTTCATCGTAGAGCGGGTGGAAAAGTACTGCCAACTGTGCGTGAACCAGAGTATCGCTCGAAAAATAAGGAATCTCAGAGATAGCTCTGCGGTGTCCACTTCCGTGGACAATCCTCTAATCCTGAAGGGGATGCACGGAGTCTCTGTCTCATGACGCAACAACCACAATACAATCGGTTCAATAACATTGGGAGGAAATTACTATGTTGCGTTTATTGACCATGATCATGATGATGCTGTTGCTGGTGACAATTAGAATGAGGCTGCTTCTAATGATGTTGTTGCTGATGATGATTCTACTACTGATGATGATAATACTGCTACTAATGATGATAATGATTCGCTGCAAAGGTAACCAGCAAGGGCAGGAACAACAACAGCTGAATAACCCACACCATGTCACTGGCATTGACCAGAAGCAACATCGTCCCCCTTACTACAAAGACATTGGCAGGACCCTCCTGAAAAAGATAGTCCTGAGACTCGGCGACACATTCCTGGGTAAATAATTGTGAATAATTACATTAAGAGGTACAGTATAGGCTTCTCGTTATATCTGTGCAGATTCGTATTATGATATAGGGATATCTCCTCGCATGCTTAATGGGGTTTCTCCGGACACCGCAGTTACCTCGCCCGTAAAGCTTTAAAAGCACTCGTTAAAATTAAATGGACCTGGAAGAAAGAACGAAGAAAAAAATATCTCGCGATTAAAACTTTAATGGGTTGGGGGAAAAGTTTCTAACGTTTGACATCTGCACACGGAGGAGAGTGCCGCACGCGTGGTCTCGAGCGCATTCGGAAGAGAAACGCCCGTTTACATCATTAGGCTGCCGCCTCTAATTGATCCCTTTAACCCATTCCCCCGTCCAATTAAACACGGCCACGCGTTCCTCATCTAAAACGTTACAAACACATTATCATCGCGGGCCCATTATCCCGCCATAGATAATGAGCAATGCTCGCGTGGCTGTGTGGTAGAGCGGTGGCGCAGCGGTTAGCACTGTGCCGCGCTACGAACCCGGTGACCGACGAGTTTGATTCCCCACTCACGGCCGCTAACACAAGTGATGATTATCTGAACCGGTCATGTGCCACCCCTAGGTCGACTCAGCCTCAAATGAGTACCTGGTGGGCCAAAATCATCAGTGACCGGGTGTTCGGCTGCCCATTCGCCCCGTCGTGTGCCGTGCAGGCCTTTATAGGTGCTCGCCAACAGCACTTGCCGCGACAGTGCATTAAGACTTTGCACAGCCAACCACGATCCCCAACTGTTCGAGTGTGATTCCCGTTGACGGCGGCCAACATCAGTGACGAAAATCTGAACCAGTCCTGGGTCTCCGTCTAGGTCGAATCAGCCTTTAAAATGCGTACCTGCTGTGCTGTGTAAACGTCACGACTGGGGAGACAAAGGCGGCCGGGCGCGGTACTTTCCACACCATCGTATCGTGGTGCCGTGTCGGCTGGTCGGCCTTCGTAGGTGCTCGCTAACAGCACTTGCCCCGGCAGTCTCTTTAGGCTACAAGGGGATATTTGTCTTTGTGTAGTCACCTATGTATATGCAGTGTGGCTGTGCGTGTTAATCAGAAGAGCAGGGAGAGTGTGCGCATCTCTTCTTTCTCTTTCCCCAGCGATCTCTCGCTCCAATCAGTCACGCGCGCTGTGAGTCCGTGACAGCTCAAGACAAATGGCAACTACCTGCGCCTTAATGATCTCGCTGCCGCTACTGTTGCCGGTGCATCTACGACCGTGTGTGCGTGTGTGTTTCCGGGGTGTGTCTGTCCGGGATTGTCTCCGGGAGTGTCTGCGTTATTGTGCCCAGAGGTGTGAGTTTGTGCGCCCGGGAATGTGTGTTTACCCGGGGTGTGTCTGTGTGTCCGAGGTGTGTGTGTGTGTAAGTGTTTGGGGGGTGTGTGTGTCCGGGGTGTGTGTGTCAGCAGTGTATGTATGTCCAGGGTGTGTGTGTGTGTGTGTGCGTATCCGGCGTGGGTGTGTGTCAGGAGTGTGTGTGTGTCTGATATGTGTTATTGTGTGTGAAACATATCTAACTAAGCTTGTGCCGGAAGCCCCAGGGGGACAAGCGTCTATGATGTCTCCTGGCCAAACCCCATTTGGCGGAGCCAGGAAACTGAACCCGTACCCTCGGGGTTGTGCCAGAAACGGCAAAAGGATACTGCGAGGGACCATGTGGAACGTTTGGACGCTCACTGTGGAGGAGAGGCTACCACTCCTCTGTCGGGAGCTGGATTGGTATCGTCTGGATCTCTGATGTTCAGGAGGCCCGGTGGACAGGTTCTGGCTCTAGTCACTATGAGGGGTCGACAAGCCTCTATTCGAGGCAGGAAACTGGCAAACAGGGATCGGCACTTATTATGAACAAGAGTCATCCCCTGTGAGTGTCTGGCTGAGGTGCCATGTGTTGAGGAAGAACAGAAGGCGATCCAGAGTCTGAGACCAGGAAAAGTGCCGGGCAGAGATGATTTTCCAAGCAAACTCCTGAGGAAGCGTGGCGTTTGCATGGAGACTGCCCTATATGGCCTCATAATATTCTGAACCACTGGATTGGTTATGCAGAATTGGAAGGATGCCATGGTGGTCCCCCTCTTTAAGAAAGTGGATCGCATCGACTGTAACAACTACCGGAGGATCTCCCTCAGTGTGCCAAAAAGCTGCTGGCAAGGATTATGCAACATTGGCTTGCCAGGCACGCTGAGGTGTCGGGAATTCGAACCTGACCTACATCTCTGTTTTATTTACCTGGTCAAGTCCTCGGATAACATCAATAGATCTTCGTGCTTTCGTCCCTGACTCTCTTTTCACAAACGCTAAATTATGCCCTGACGTCTCTATGCTTGCAAACGTGGACCCCTCTTAAGGGACATCTGTGCCGGTTTGAAACGCTTAAGCTAGCCTGCCTATGATCAATCCTGGGTTCAACCAGGCTGGATTCTGTGAGGAGCACACAAATCCTCGAAAGATTTGGACACATTCCAATCAGTGACCTGTTTCAGCAGGCGAGGCTGCATTGGTTGGCTGGGCCACGTAGCCGGCATACCCAGCCACCACATGCCCAAGTAGCTTGTTTGGCCGGATAGAGGGGGGCTAAACGGGCGCGGCAAGATAAAAGATGGACTAGTGTGGAACAAAAGGAACGTGGAGCTGAGTGGACTTGCCGTTGACTGGTACCAGCGGTGTCAAGATCGGCCTCTATGGAGGAGGCTCGTTCAGGATGCCACTGGGCAGTTCAACGCAGTTGCCCTCCAACAACATCGGAGGCTGGATAAGAGATACTCACAACAATGAGCAGACCACTGGGTGGCTAAAACGCAGCGAGTTGACTCGGTGGTAAGCACAGTTAGTGCATATGTAGTGGGTTCCACGGAGACGCACACTGCAATCTGGAGGCAGCACGTTTATTATACAGCCCAACGGGGCTATTACTTTAACGATACAATCGGTGAACTAGACCCCAACAGGGTCACTACTTACTGGGTTAGGACTCCTGACCCACGGAACCTAAAACACAACCTGACCGAGGACCGAAGCGACGTAACTCGGTCAGTTCCCTCTCCCCAACAACCACGATCGCTCCGCCCCCACCCCTCCTATCCTCTTGAGCGTGCCCTCGCTCAGCCTCCGATCACGCCTCCTGCTCGGTCTCTCCCGACGGAACCGGGGCCAGCGTCACGTGTCCCTCAAGCAACCTTTTCAGGCCCCCTTCACTACCCCGTGTCGTCAATGTGCCCTCTCTCTCTCTGCAACGAGACCATGCCCTCTAGGGCCCGCTTCCCTGGTGCCAGAGAGAGGTACGTAATCTACACAGTTACCTGCTCGTGAACATAGATGGCGTACACGCCATAGAGACTCTATTTACATCTTTATACATCTACCAGTCATCTAAGTCGGTCAACTCATGGCACCTGGGTTTGTACTGTGACCTGTGTGCGAGCCTTGTACACTTCACGACGCTTCAAAGTACAAAATCTGAATATTTATGTATACCAGAAGAATCCGATGAGCTATTACGCTCTTTATTCACAGATATCCTATTGTGGCACAAGCGCCGTGGTGACATCACCGCCACTTACCCACTCACCCACCCAGCACACTGCAGGTCAAATCACTTCTCTTTCTGATTCTTCCCCTCGCACTGCTCCACTGTGGAATTCCCCTCAAGCTCTAACAATCATCATAATAACCTCGCTCGATTCAAGACACGTACTCACTCTCATCTACCACTACTCTGCCAGTGCTGTTTGTTGCCGGCCGCTTTACATTATGGCCCTTAGGTCTATGCTTAGCAACTGCGTTTAAAATAAATAAAGTGACCGAGTAGTGACACGTGTCCGTGTCTGCAGCTGATGCCACGGCGGCCTCCGATCAATTCCATTGGTTTCGGGCATCCGCGGTAGCGAGATGTTAACTCCCTCGCCTGGTATGCAGGAGGGTCGTGGGTTCGATCTGGACCCTGACGCCAGCTGTTTATTTGGAGTTTGTGGTGTCTCTCTCCCCGTGGTCGCGTGAATTTTCTCTGGGATCTCCAGGTTTTTCCCCTCAACATTTAGAATCAATGTCACATATTTAGAGTATTTGGCTGCTAGAAACTTCCACGTGATGAGGCACTTTGTTGAGCTATCGTTTATGACCAGGTCGTTTCAGTAGGGCCTCATCTGGTAAAATAAAAAATGGTTTAGTTTAAGTTTAACCTGACGAGGGATTTGCGATATGCGGTGTCGCTCGGCGGTAACAGACAAAGGTGCAGCTCTGCAAATGTCCCTCACGCCGGTGCTGGAAGATGGCGCTCCACCACAGGACTTTCTACAATGGTAACTGGTCTACTCTTCCAAGTTGACCTGACGTTGTGGAAGAGGTGGGGAATACCCACACTTCGTTAGAGCTATCATTTGACGACAGGTCGCTTCCGAAAAAGAGCCACATAGCTCAGTGGGTCTTTCCTGGTGAAAAAAAAAGTATTAGTGAGTAGCAGGGGTGGTCCGTCAAGCAGGCGCCGTTGCTGCTCTGTGAGACGCGATGGGGCAGTGACGTTGGCCTTGCGGGTAGCGCGTTTGTCGCAGACGTACGCAGTTCGATATCTGCAGGTCGCCCTGTGCATTGACCACGATCAGTACTTTCATGCCGTCCGGCTTCACAGTGGACGGGAGATGTCCCGCGGCGCTCTTCGAAGTGAGTGAAGCCATTGTGCGCCAGCGTTGCGCGTCACATTCGTGGCGTAAATTAGAAAATGTGAAATTTGAAAACGGTACGGCCACAAATTACTCAATTGGCACCACAACATTGCAAAGGTCGTTTCCTACCGGGGCAGAATACATCTGTCTGTGAAACACGGCAGCGTCTTTGCTTCGTGATTGCCGTGCACTATAAGATCCGCGCGAATACCACGCATACTACGTTATATATTTTTTTATTTAATATTAGACACGGCGATGAAACCAGCCCACACTTCGCGCAGACCCGCTGTGCAGCAAACACTTAGAGGCAATAAAAGCCATAATGAGGCCCTCGATACATTTTTGTGAACGTCAAATGCCGTGCGCATCGCCGTCATTCCGCTACCATGGAAATGTCGTTGCCCAGAAAATTTACGGCCGTGTGGCTGATGGGATGCGCTAAATTCCTGCTGTTTCATGCGGACGGATGCATATCACGCGGGCTACGTAACCCAGCCAACGCAGCCTCGCCCGCTGGAGGAACTCGCCGATGATGGAGACTGTGTCCAGATTTTTCAAGGATCTTAACATAATCGGCACACCTGCACAAGAACATACCTACGCACACAAAGACAAATATCCCTCGTATACTCTTTGGTTCTTTCGGTAAAGTCACGTAGAAAGAAAATAAATGTAATAATAAAATACGACGTTTCGATTGCAACACAAGCAACCGTCATCAGGTAGAACTTAATTTGATAGAGAGACAAAACACAGACACGTAGACACACAGACAGACACACAAGCAGAGAGAGACAACACAGAGACACAGAGACACACAACATAGACACACAGAGTCCCAATGCCTCTGTGTCGAGGCCTTAAATAGAGAGGGGGAGGCAGAGAGAGAGGTGGGTCTGCTGGAGCAGCTGCTGGAGCAGATAAATGAGCATGTCACTGAAAGACTCAAAAAGACAGGTACATTTTAGAGAGAGTCGTCTGGAAATCCATCCCGAAGCGGCCGGGGGAGAGAAAAAGCGAATGGACCTATGAGAGAGAGCCTGGTCAATTTTAGAGAGAGCAATGGGCCGTAAAAAAAAAAACTTAGCAATTTTTTGGAAAATGTAATGCAATGCAACACAGAGAGTCGGCTAATACACAGTTAACGAATAGCCTGGTTGATTACGATCTCCAAAGATTTCAAAATTTGAAGTTAAGTGTGAAATTTGACAAACAGAGACAGAGAGAGAGAAAACAAAACTTACATCCTCCCCGTAGAGGTGGTTCAAACTTGATTTGAAGCTTTCGTGACTGTAGGAATTACTCTTTGGTTCTTTTGGTATAGTCACGTAGAAAGAAAATAAATTAAATCATAGAATACGACGTTTCGATTGCAACACAAGCAACCGTGTCTCTGTGTGTCTCCGTGACTGTGTTCTGTCTCTCCCTCAAATATAGTTCTACCTGATGATGGTTGCTTATGTTGCAATCGAAACGTCATATTCTATTATTTAATACATTTTCTTTCTACGTGACTTTACCGAAAGAAACGAAGAGTAATTCCTGCAGGGGATCCCGAGGACCGGTTCAGTTAGTCGTGAGCAGGAATCGAACTCGGTCGCTGGGTTAGTAGCGCAGTGATTTAACCACTGTGCCACCACTCCCAAACATATACAAAAACAAAGCTAACTATACAGATGTAGTTAGTCTGAGTCGCAGACATTGTCTTGGGAGCAACATTTATTTCACCAACTCAACATAACATAACATAACACAACCTACACTAGGGTGTTGAATGCCCATCTAGCCACGCTACGGCAGAACTAGACGCGGTTTGCTATCCCGGCCCGGACCAGAGTCCCGGGCCGCGTGGCTAGAGGCTTCTTTAACCCGACGTGGATCTTCTTCACCAGCAACCCGAAGAACCCCGAGCCCCTCACGGGGCCCCGTTATATCGGCCTGGGCTGGGGCTGGCTCTGCCCCTCACCCCGCCCACCTTCTAGATTTTTCGAGCTTTTTCCCGAAGGCTCCCGAGAGTTATTTTATACCACGTGACCGCCCAGCGGCCCCCGTCCACCGGTGGCCCCCTCCAATATCATTTGGTCACATGTCAGCAGGTCAACCAGCGTTATCATGCCCCAACGTAACCCTGGCTGGCTGACACTCCCTCTCGCTCCCTCACCGCAAACTGTACGTAGTTCCTCCGTGCTGACTAGCGCTCACCAAAGCCCCGCTAGGGCTGGTACTACGCCCAGTAAGCGGGCTACACATAATGCCAACACATTATCCGCCGTGGCTTCGTAAGCCCGGCACCACACAGTGACATTCACAGTCACTACACAGACATACACACAACAGACAAACAAATAATAGATCCCCAGCATAGCCTGAATAGACTGTCGGGCCAAGTGCTGTTAGTGAGCACCTATGACGGCCAGAATGGCACACGAGGGGATTGGCCAGCACCACTCCTGGACATTTTGTCTCCCCAGTGGCAATGTTTATCCACTGCACCGGGTACTCGTTTGAGGTTGAGTTGACCTAGGAATGCCCAGGACCGGTTCAGATATTCGTGAGCGGGAATCAAACTGGGGTCGCCAGGTTCGTAGCGCAGCGCACGAACCACTGCACCACCACTCCCAAAGACAAAGCTACCTATACACAAAGACAAAGATAAAGATCCCCTGTATAGCCTTAACAGACTGTAGGGGCAAGTGCTGTTAGCGAGCACCTATGAAGGCCGGAACGGTACACGAGGGGGTGGGTGGCCAGCACCACGCCCGACCGCCTTTGTCTCCCTAGTGACGATGTTTACACACCGCACCAGGTACTCATTTAAGGCTGAGTCGACCTAGGGGAGGCCCAGGACCTTTTCAGATAATCGTTACTGGTGTTAGCCGTGAGCGGGAATCGAACCCGGGTCGCCAGGTTCATAGTGCAGCGCGCTAACCGCTACATTACCGCTCCCCACATTCACACACAGTTCCATCCACACAGCTACACACACAGGTACACATACACACACATCTACATACACACACGCAGCTCCACACGCACGTGAGTGTGTGGGACGCGCCGCTACCTCCGACATCCGTGATGAATGTCGCAGTGCGCTTTTGAAACCCTGTGGTGTCGTCCCTGGTGATGGGGATCCGGTGAGAGAGCTTACGGGCCCGGCTCTGTGTGAGAGAGTGTATGAGATTGTGTGTGTATGAGTGTGAGAGTGTGTGCGTATGTGAGGGTGTGAGAGTGTGTATGAGAATGTGTGCATGAGAGAATGTGTGAGAGTGTGAGAATCGGCGTTCCGAGTTCGAATCCCGCTCAAGGCCAACACCTGTGACGATTATCTGAACCGGTCTTGGGCCTCCCCTAGGTCGACTCAGCCTCAAATGAGTATCTGGTGCGATGTGTTGGACACCCACCCCTTCGTGTGCCGTGCCGGCTTTTATTGATGCTCGATAACAGCACTTACCCCTACAATCTGTTAAGGCTTTACGGAGGATCTTTGGCTTTGTGTATGACTGTGTGTGTGACTGTGTGTGGAGCGGTAGTGTAGCGGTTACCGGACTGTAAAGTCTATTAGGGGGATATTTGTCTTTGTGTCCTCTGGTCGAGCACCGTTTGAGACTCGGCTCAAAAGAAAGCTGTCTCTGGTGTATACCAAACACTTTCAAGGACAAATCATATATTATCAGAGTATGTTTATTGTTTGCATTCTGACCACAAGTATTGTAGTTAATGCAGACATGATTCCTCGTAAAAAGGTTTCAGTTTTGTTTGCCAGAGAAAGGGGGAAAAACATGTTCTTATATTTTGGTACTGGCAAAGGAGGCCTCATGATGTGAGAGAGGGTGTATGAATGTGAGAGTGTGTGAGCGGTAGTGTGGAAGAATGTGCGTAAGTGTGAGTGTGCGAGAGAACGGGACAGTGCAGCGGTTAGCGTCCTGTGCTACGAACCCGACCACCCAAGTTTGCTTTTCGCTCACGACCAACACCAGTGACGATTATCTGCACCGTTCCTCAAATGGCTGCCGGACGCGGTATGGAAACGTCGGCACGAGGGAGACAAAGGTGGCTGGGCGTGGTGCTGGCCAACCCCACTCCTTCGTGCGCCATGCCCGACCGTCATAGGTGTTCACTAACAACACTTGGCGGATATGTGTGCATTTGTACACGTGTGTGCGTGATAGAATGACATAGACAAACACAAAGACCAAACTTAGACATAGTAATAAAGAAGTATATGTACAAAGACAAATATCCCCATATTGACATAAGAGACTGTTAGTGCAAGTGCTGTTAGTGAGCACCTATGAAAGCCGGAACGGCACACGAGGTGGCCAGCACCATGCCATGCCGCCTTTGTCTCCCCAGTGGTAATGTTTACAAACTGCACCAGGTACTCAATTGAGGCTGAGTTGACCTAGGGGAGGAGGCCAAGGACTGGTTCAGATAATCGTCACCGGTGTTGGCCGCGAGCGGGAATCGAACTCGGGTGGCCGGGTTCGCAGTGCAGGGCGCTCTCCAACACACTACCACTCCCCACACATTGACGCAACAAAGCTCCCCCGTGTAGCCTTAACAGACTAGAGGGGCAAGTGCTGTGAGCAGACAAACGTAGACACGCACACGGACGCAGAGACATAGCGAGAGTCAGTCACTGAAGGCGCTAACTGTGCTGAAGCGCTAATTGCCGTCTTCCTAATCCACCCTCTCCGGGGACTTAGAGCGGCTCGGCCTCGCCAATAGCCGCGAATAGCTCCTGGCAGAGGGAGGGAGGGGAGTAATGACATTGGCTGCCGAGAGATTTGTCAAAATTTGTACAAGAATATGGACTTAATAGCAGCCCCGGTTAGAGCGCTTCCGTGCGTGCGCGCGTGTGTGTTTGTCCATGTGTTGTCATGGTGTGTGTGGGTCCGTGTGTTGTTGTGGTCTGTGCGTGTGATGTGGTGTATGTGTGTGTTCTGTCGTGGTGAGTGTGGTGTCGTAGTATGTGTGTGTGTCCGTGTGGTGATGTGGTCTGTGTGTGCGTGTGGTATCTGGATGTGTGTAGCGGTTAGCATGAAACGCTACGAACCCTGTCACTCGAGTTCGATTCCCGCTCACGGCCAGCACCAGTGACGATTATCTGAACCGGCCCTGGGCTTCCCCTACGTAGACTCAGCCTCAAGTGAGTACCTAGTACGGTGTGTAAACATCGCCACGAGGGGGTGGGTGCTGGCCTCGTGTGCCGTGCCGGCCTCTATAGGTGTTCGCTCACAGCACTTGCCCCAATTCTGTTAAGGCTATACGGGGGATCTTTGTCTTTGATGTGGTGTATGTATGTGTGCGAGCCTTCAACTAAACCACACTGCAGCCTATTCTCCTTCATCTGTCGCATGACCTGAGAAGATCAACTGTTAGAGGTTCAGCTGTAAGTGATTTAGCCATTCAATTGCTTTTTTTCCCTGACAGTCGGTGACTTGCAGACCCACCCACGTGTATATTTGGGGCAGTGCGAGATTACGTGCTCCATGGTTTTTCGGATCGTAGCACTGTGCATTTCTGCACACACGTACGTGTGTGTGTGCAGACACACACACACACATACGTGTGTGTTTTAATGGGGAGCAGTGGCGCAGTGGTTAGCGCACTGCGCAACAAACCCAACAATCCGAGTTCAATTCCTGGCCATGGCCAACATCGGTGATGAATATCTGAACCGGTGATGGGTCTCCCCTATGTCGACTCAACCTTAAATTATTACCCGCTGCAGTGTGTAAACGTCAGCGCTGGGGAGAAAAAGGCGGCTGGGCTCGGTACTTGCAACACAACCGCATCGTGGTGTGGTTCCGGCCTCTTCATGGGCGGTCGCTAACAGCGCCTTGGCCCAATCGCCGGGTATGTAACATTCAGGCTGATCTTTGGCTTTATTCGGTAATAAATATTTGACAACATGAGTTACTTTTTACGGGCGATTAGTTCTATTCCTCAAAGGTCAAAGGTTGTGAATATATGCAATTGACCTTCGCCCTTTGGAGGGTCCAATGCGATCCCATTCGTCAGTGTTCATCGGCGTGTGCGAGTAGAAGGACGCACACGGGAGTAGTGCTGGCCACCCACCCCCTCGTGTTCCACAGTGGCGGCCTTCATGGGTGCTGCTTTTCGCTACTAACAGCACTTTCTCCCAACAGTCTGTTGAGGCTACACGGGAGCGTGTTCACCACTCGCGGAGAATTTATGCGGTTCGAGTCCGACTGGGCGCTATGGAAAATATTGCGTGCATGTATTTACCATGGACAATAACGCACCGTCTGCTTGGACATTAAAGATCCACCCCACCTGGAGCGAGTAGGCGTTTGTGTGTCGACATTTTTTGCCGAATTTCAAAAATGTCCCGAAGTCTTGACACGTGTGTGTGTATATATATACTGTATACATAGACACTATCAAAGAGTCTGGCACAAGATGATATTTTTCGTAGTTTTCAGGGTTAAAGTGTAAAAAATAGGAAGTGAAAAGTGCATTGTTTTAACAGAGTCAGACCATAAGGAACTGTGAATTGCGTTCAGCAGCTGTGATGGAGAGATCGGCACGAGCACGGAGTCTGACAAGCAACTCGGCATTGTCATTGAAATATCACAGCCCGCGTGAACGCTCCATGTTGAATTATATAATCGGGCACACACACACTTATGGATGTAACATTTATTTGAATTTTAGGTACAAGAAGTCGGGCAAGATGGAGAGTTAAGTTGCATCAGAAAATGTGAACAATTGAACGCAACTGGGATAATCGAATGCAGAGTTGTTGGGTAAATAGCAGGGGCAGAGCTGAATGGAAGGAAGGAAGGCCATGATCGGCGACAGTTTTTGAGAAAGAATTTGACACGAAGAGAGAGAGGTGGGGTTTACACCATTGGAACCTCATTTTCCAGTAAAAAATATGATAATAGTTTTTTTACCCTTCTATCTGGCAACAAAACTGACACCTTTTTTTACAAGGAGTCATGTTTGCATAGACCACAATACCTGCAGCCATAATGCAAACAAAAAACACAACTCTGATAATGGATATGCACTGTCCTTGAAGTTGATTGGTCCACACCCGAGACAGCTTTCCTTAGAGCCTAGTCTCACATGGGTTGGACCAGATGACGCCAAAAGGCGCCTTTTGGCGTCATCTGGTCCA
>CM025622.2:6025166-6094848 GCA_014621495.2 Entosphenus tridentatus | reverse complement strand
TTAACACTGTTACATTCCCTCATGTTTTTAAATAGAAACATTTACATTTTAAGCTTTTACATTAAAATACACTCCCTACCTCCCCGTCGTCGGCGGATCTCCAGCGTAGAGCCAGGCCTGGCAATTTCTCCCCCGCTAGGGGTGTATTGGGCGGGGCTACGCGGGGCTGGGCGGGGCTACCGCGGCAGGGGTAGTAACAATCTGCATATTGTGCAGATTGTTACTACTCACTATGTCTGCTCCAAGCTGCACTCACGTAGGTACATACTTTGCAATACTAGTATTTTTTCCACAACGGTTACTACTACTTTATTGTTTCCTATGTTCCACTACGTCTACGTTTCCGTCCACTTATTGGCGCCCATTTTTTGCCATTTCATTTTATTATAGCCATTCATTTGTTTGTTCCTACCAGCCCACCCCACAGGGACCTGGTCTAAACGCATATTTCTAAATGTGGAGGGAAAAAGCGGAGGACCCAGATAAAAAATCCACGCCACAACGGGGAGAGAGACATACAAACTTCAAATATAAAGGCGTCAGGATCAGGATCGAACCCACTACATCTTGTATACCAGGCGAGGTAGTTACCATCTCGCCAAAAGGCAAAACTCCCTCTCTCTGTTCGATACAGGTGCTTTTAGGTTGGATGCAAATCCCTACAATATACAACACGCGTCTATTATAAAAGCCCGGCGTTCCGTGTGTCCGTCAATACAATTCTGAGAGCCTTTCAGAAGGCCTGAATCAAAAAGTTATAGAAATTGTACCCCCCCCCCCTACAATAGAGTCAGCAGTATCTGCACACATTCGGGGAGGGGAAGGTGACATCAGTGGGGGCGAGGAGCGAAGTGCCGAGAAGCCCACCGCAGGAGGTATTGTTTGTGTCAGCCCTTGTGAGACTCAGGAATGGGTGCGCTCAACGCATGAAGCTCATAGAGCCACACAAATGCATCCTCTGTACAGTAATTTTTTTTTGCAATCGCTCCGCGTGATATTGCCTCGCGACCTCGGCGTGATCCGACCCCTTCCACCCCCCAAGGTCGCGATTCGAGCCTCGTGTTATTGCAATCCCACTAATGTCGCGTCACGTGTCCGGGCGCGCGCGTGTGTGCGTGCCTGTGTGTGTCACAACGTGGTGGGGAGCGGTGGTGTCCCAGTTAGCCACACGCTGCGCTACGTACCCTGGCGACCCGAGTCCGATTCCCGCTCATGGGCAACACCCTTGACAATTATCTGAACCGGTCCTGGGCCTCCCCGAGTGTCGACTTAGTGGGCACCTATGAAGGCCAGCACCACGCCCGGCCACCTTTGTCTCACCAGTGGCGATGTCTTCACACACGGCACCAGGTAATAATTTATGTCGACCTAGGGGAGGCCCAGCACGGGTACAGATAATCGTCACTGGTGACGATTGTCTGTCCATAACGATTCCCGCTCACGGCCAACAGCAGTGAAGATTAATTATCTGAACCGGTCCTAGGCCTCCCCTAGGTCGACTCAGCCTCCAATGAGTATCTGGTGCAGTATGTACAAACATTGCCACTGGGAAAACAAAGGCGGTCGGGCTTGGTGATGGCCACCCACCCCTTGTGTGCTGTTCCGGCTTTCATAGGTAATCGCTAACAGCACTTGCCTCCAACAGTTTATCATGAGGTTATACGGGGGATCTTTGTCTTTGTCACACAGTGGATTATAACATAATCAGTGTGTGAGGAGCAGTGGTGCAACGGTTAGCGCGCTGTCAACACCGTTGATGATTATGTGAACCAGTTCTAAGCCTCCCCTAGGACGGCTCGGCCTTAAATGAGTGCCTAGTAGCACTTGCCACAAGAGTGTGTTAAAGGCTATACGGGGGATCTTTGTCTTTCTATTTGTGTGAGCATGTGCGGTGTGCGTCTGTGTGAAGAGCCGGTTATGCATTTGTTAGGACCCTGCACTACGAACGTTAAATTCCCGCTCACAACCAACATCGGTGACGAATATGTGAATTGGTCCCGGGCCTCCCCTAGGTCGACTCAGCCTTAAATAAGTACCGGGCGAGATGTGTAAATAGCATCGGGGAGACAAAGGCGTCCGGGCATGGTGTTGACCACCCACGCCCTGGTGTGTGGTGCCGGCCTTCATAGGTGCTCACTAACAGCACTTCCTCCAACAATCTAGTAAGTCTATACGGGGAATATTTGTCTTTTGAGTGTTTATTTGATTGTATGTATGTACGTTTCTATCTGTGTACCTGTGTGTGTTTGCATCCCTGTCTACATCTTTGTCTGTGCGTGTGTATCTGTGTCCCTCTGTGTATATGTGTAAGTGCATCTGTGAAAGTTGTGTGTGTATCTGTGTATTCGTGTTATGTTTACTTGAATTAGAAAAATCCCGACTCAGAGGACTAAACAATTAGGTGGTATTGAGACGTGACAAATACCCACGACAGGACACTATACACGTGTGCCCTATTGTGGGGGGGGTTCAGAAATATGCAGTGAGTAGGTGCAAGAGTGAGTGGGTGAGCGAGCGAATGGTTGAGTGAGTGGGTGAGCGAGTGTGGGTGAGTGGGTGACTAATTGCTTAATGCTTGCGCTGCAATCATCTGACCCATAGGTGGCAGCCATCTCAAGCCAGAGGACGAGAGGTCACTAGCCGCCACGCATATAAAGGATTTATAGCGAAAAACTTTGTTTTTACGGGTTAATTTTTTTTTCGTATGAAATCCATGAATGATTTCACTGTGTAATAAAAAAAATGGGTCCTAGGTAGTTAGTGTCATTTCCTCATTGTGTATGCCTCAAAAGTACAGAAAATGGCTATTATTCACCACAAACTTTGCGTTTGTGACCAGGACATTGATATTTTGAAATTTACCTATTTTCCAGAACATTCCAGATAGATTCAGTGCTGAGTAAACTTGGAGTAACTTCTAGAACATTCTAGAACTTTCTAGTAATATAAATAGTTGTATAAACACAGGGGGCTTAAGCCCACCAGTTCAGTTTAGTTCCAGCTGCCTTAGTGTATACATATCTGAATTTTTCTGAGATGGTTTCAAGAGGCTGCAAGCATTCGGCAGATGCATTTTGCGATATCTGCGGCCAATTTATCAAGACAAGAGCGAAAAAGTACTCTGTGGAAGCATCTGCTAAGATGTGTGAGGCCTACAAGGCATATTTTGGCATGCCTGCCGGAGATCAAGACAAACCCTGGGCACCTCATTTCACCTGCGAGCAATGCAAACAAACTCTAGATGGTAAGATGTACAATTGTTGCTCAGAATTTTTTGTTCTAAAATGTAAAAATTGTAAAAGTTTTTAATTTTCAAACGTTTTACAATTATCAATGTACTTGAAAAAATATATCATCCATGAAAAATGTTGTGAGAATATCTTACACGTTAGTCATGTGTGAAATAAATGTATTTTTGTAGGATGGTACAGAGGGGAAAAGAGAGCCATGAAGTTCACTCTCCCAATGATTTAGTGGGAACCCACTGACCATTCAATAAACTGGTACTTCTGCATGGTGGACCCTTCCAAACGTCGGACTGGCAAGAATGCACCTGCTATCACGTATCTGGACCTTCCTTCATCCATCGCCCCGGTGCCACACTGCCATGAGCTCCCCATACCCACTCCTCTGGAGAGAGATCAGCCGTCTTTAGAAGAGAGCAGCAAGTCAGGGAGCGAGGAAGACGTTGGAGATCCAGATGACAATTTTAGAGGTGGAGCTGAGGAGAAAAATCCATACTACCCCAACCAAAAAGACTTTAACGACTTGATCAGAGATCTTGGTCTCACCAAGTTTAACGCCGAGTTTTTTTTAAGTCTAGGCTCAAGCAGTGGAACTTGTTGAATAAAAATGTGCAAGTCGCAGATCAGAGGAAGCGTCACCAACCTTTTTGCAGCTTCTTCACCTGTCAAAATGGGCTCTGCTTCTGCCACAATGTGACCAGTCTGTTCGAGCCAATCGGAATCGCCTGTAATCAGAATGAGTGGCGCCTCTTCATTGACAGCTCATCCAGCAGCATCAAAGCCGTGCTGCTCTCTCGGTGCACCTCAAAAAGGATTACAACAGCATCAAGACCTTGCTGGACGCCTTGAAGTATGATGAGTACGGCTGGGAGGTCATCGGAAACTTCAAAATGGTGGCATTCCTGATGGGTCTCCAAGGCGGTTTTACCAAGTTTCCCTGCTATATTTGCCTTTGGGACAGCAGGGATACCAAGGCACACTACTACAGGTGGGACTGGCCACAGCGGACCGAGTTCTCTGTGGGGAGGAACAACGTCAAGTGGGAGACACTGGTGGACCCCCGGAAGGTGCTGATGCCACCACTGCACGTAAAAATGGGCCTTATAAAAAATTTGTCAGAGTTGTAGATAAGGAGTCGGCAGCCTTCAAGTACCTTCAAGACTTCTTCCCTAAGCTGTCTGAATCAAAGGTCAAAGCCGGTGTCTTCATCGGACCACAGATAAAGAATATGCTGGAGTGCAATGAATTCCCTAATAAACTCACTAGCAAGGAGAATGCGGCTTGGAACAGCTTTGTCGCAGTGGTTCGTGGCTTCCTGGGCAATCAGAAGGTCGAAAACTGTGTGGAGCTGGTTGAGACTCTGGTGAAGAACTACGGCACAATGGGCTGTAGGATGTCCTTCAAAGTCTATATCCTTGATGCTCATCTGGATAAATTCAAGGAGTACATGGGAGCATACTCGGAGGAGCAAGGCGAGCGCTTCCTCCAGGATATACTGGACTTTGAACACCGCTACCAAGGACATTATAACGAGAACATGATGGGAGACTATATTTGGGGCCTGATACGTGAAAGTGATTTACAGTATAATCGTAAATCTCGAAAAACTAAATTTCGATTTAAAGCTTTCGTGACTGCAGGAATTCATCTTCTTGGTTCTTTCGGTAAAGTCACGTAGAAGGGAAGTAATAAAATAATAAAAATAATAAAACATAATAAAAATAATTCTCACGACGTTTCGGCCACAACGCAAGCAGCCGTCCTCAGGTGAAACCAGGTCTGTCGAGGCGACAGCGTCTGAATTAAACAGCACACGTGCTTGGAGCATATATATAAGCTGGGTTGGAAGGGGGGGAAGGGGGGGGCGCCTTAACAAAATAATTTGCATATCAAGAGGAATTTAGCATATGTATGGGAAATGCAGGTATGTGATTAGTGCTACTTGTGTCCGTGCATTATGCAGGATTACTTTAGTAAAAATACATGTTAATTTTGATTCATATATTTTTTTCTGACTTTATGTGAACGAAAAGACACAAATTCGCCCGTTTTCTCATTGAAAATAGGTAAATGTCAAAATATCACTGCCCTGGTCACAAAAGCAAAGTTTGTGGGGAATAATAGCCATTTTCTATATTTTTAAGGCATAAGCAATAACAAAATAACACTTGCTACACAGGAACAAAACATTTTTACATAGTGTTTTCAAATGTAGTTGCTTATTGATTCATAATTGATTGTCTAATGAGGTCACAGAAGTTAAATGTGTGGTAAAACTCTCCTCCATCCGACGCAGCCGATTTATAAAGTTTACCGCGTGAGCAAATCGAGTCAACGTGTAACTGCTTCAACAGCATTGACGTTGTCGTTGCTGTTGTTGCTGCTGTTGTTGTTGGAATTACAGCCAGAATCGTAAACGTGAATTATCTGCGTACATCACTTAACATTACGGCCTAAAAGTATTTTATCATGAGTGGCTCTTTTCATATCATCAGGCAAAGCGTCAGCGATCTGCTGCTGATATGAAACCAGCGCGGGGTTGCCTTGGTCACAAGCAAATGCTGCTGCTGCAAAATATTGGACCCAAAGGCCTCAATGTGATTTTGTTTCTTAATAGATGAAGAACATTATTCACTATTGGAAGGTCTTAATGTATATTTGTTGAGCTGAACATTCAACGTCCATGGGAGAAAAATCCGTTTCCGACGAATCAATGGATGGGAATCGCAAACACATCTGAATTTTTATTGATTAATGAGTGAAAAAAACTATGTATTCGTTCGATTGTCTTGCTTTGTGTTCAATGCTCGACGTAAATTTTCTTATTTTCAATTATAAATAATATGGATCAAGACTTGAAAAACAAAATTTTGCGATACTGCAAAATTATTTATGATTTTGTGTGCACATGTAAAAAAACCTCGCATTTGTCAAAAAATACCCTAGCAGTAAAATTTAATAAATATAATAGGCAACATTTCAGGCAATGGCCCTTCTTCATGGGTCAGATTAGGTTTCTTTCAGAAGTAAGATTGTATTTATTTCAGCAGGAAGGGCCCAATTAGTCGCTCGGCTTGATATCATCGGGAATCCCGTGACAGTACAGATCTTAGTTGCAATCGTGGGCAAATAGGCCGTGATGCAAACCCAAGTATCGGTGCGTGCTTTAAGTGTTACAGGAATAGGGAACCTGTCGAAAACGTAAGAATCGAAGCATAACTAAATTACAGTCGATCATCGATTATATTATTATCCGACCGTTTCGGGGGTGGGGAGGGGTGCCGGATTTTCAAAAACGCCACTAATCATCATTATGTAAAATGGCTTGTTTTTGCACATTCTTGCATTAAATTACGTTTGTTGGTGTTGTTACATTTTGTTGCGTGTTTTAAATATATATTCTTGGGTCTGTCGGTAATGTGACATAGATATGTTCAAAGAAAATAACAAAAAATTATGAAAAAACTACAACGTTTCGATCGCAACACAAGCGGTCGTCTTCAGCAAAAGCAGTCGTCTACAGGAAAAGACGACCGCTTGTGTTGCATCGAAACGTCATAGTTTTTTTAACATCAAATTCACCTCCATAGCTGGGTGGAAAAGGATGACAAGTTCTTGGATTTCGATTTAAAGCTTTCGTGACTGCAGGGATTCATCTTCTTGGTTCTTTCGGTAAAGTCACGTAGAAGGGAAATAATAAAATAATAAAAATAAAACATCATAAAATAATTCTCACGACGTTTCGGCCACAACGCAAGCAGCCGTCCTCAGGTGAAGAACAGGTCTGTCGGAAAGACAGCGTCTGAATGAAACACCACCAAGCTTGGAGCGTATATTTAAGCTGGGTTGGAGGGGGAAGAGAGCCTTGACAAAATAATTTGCATATACAAAGGAATTTAGCATATTTATGGAAAATGCAGATATGGGATTAGTCATTACTTGTGGAATGCGTAGGAGGTGGGTTGGGGATTTCAAAGTCACAATATGCCCGTGCATTATGCAGGATTAGCAGCATCAAAGGGAGGGATTAGGGTTAGCATTAATAAAGGGAAGGAATGTTAATAGTATGGAGCTGCAGCAACTAAACCACCACGTAAAAAAAATAAAGTATAAACTACATAAGTATCATCAGTATACTAAATATACTCTCCAATAAGCTGAGCTACTTACAGTAAGTAATACATTACAATTCTATGTCGCAAAAAATATAATATGCTTCCAGCTAGACTTTTTTCTCTTACATCACACGGGTCTACCCCGTACTATATACTGCCATAGACAAACCCAACATTAAATTATATACTGTATTACTATACACCACCCTATACCTTAGACTATACATTGTAATATTACACTATGTATTATTCTACCCACCCTACTGTATACCACACTGCTGTATATTCCCTATACAATTACGATACTTTATATTACCTTACACATTGTATTAAACATTACACTTTTATACTATTTATTATTATACAATCTACTATACACTATACCATTGACCGTCGCATTAAAGATACTAAGAGGAAGCAACGAAATATGTCAATGGGAGAGTGGTGGTAGGAGACTTACAGCGGAGCAAAGAATCCATTCCCTGCGGAGAAAAAAATATATATATTCAATGCCAGTGAGTGGACTGAGGTATGAAAGTCACCGTAAACGTGAACACAATCAGTTAAGATCCGAAATGGTGCATTACGTCCTTCCAATGATTGCTGAGCCAGAATCCATCTTCTCGGTTGAAATTGTAACAGTGATCTGCCACGGCTGAGGATTTTGTCCTACCGTGTTTCAGGTCTGCTTTATGTTCACGGATGCTGTCCGAGACATGTCGTTTGGTTTCTCCAATGTAACTGCTACCACAGAGGCAACTTAGTTTGTAGACGCCAGGGTACTGTATGTCTGGAACCACATCTTTTACAGACGGGACCAGATCACGGATGTTATGTACTGTGTTGAATTGGACCTGGATCTTGTGTTTAATCAGGATTTTGGAGATCTTTATTATGTTTTATTTTTATTATTTTATTATTTCCCTTCTACGTGACTTTACCAAAAGAACCAAGAAGATGAATCCCTGCAGTCACGAAAGCTTTACATCGAAATTTAACTGCCACTACGGGGTGGGATTCCACAAAACTTTCAGATCCTTCAAAAAACTCCAGGATAAGAAGGCTCAGCTAATCGAGTCTCTCACCGTTCTGAAGAGATGCCGTGACTCTAAGGTAATACCAATCGCATTTACACTAACCTCTGATGCTGTAACTTATTCTAATGCTAAACGAATTCTGTCTAGAACTAGCTTATCTCTTATCTTAGAGAAAATCAGTCTTACGCGCACCGAACTAGATCACTTAGACAAGACACTCTACAAATCACACTTATCTTTGACTGCAACAATATCCACATCGGATTGGGAACATGTAGACAATATGACTGCCTCTTCAGCTGCTGCTATGTCGACCAAATGTAAGGACAACTTGATTCCAAATTCAACCGCCTCTCAAACAAGAGACTGGACCCACACAATGAAAATATAGACGTTAACAAAGTCGTAATTAATCGCAGTAACAGTTCTATTTCTGATGGTCTGAAATCCGTTTTAGCTAAAGGACTAAACTTTTCAGTCACACCTAGACACATACCAGTTAATTATATCATTGCCCGAGTAGATGTGGCTCTCAAGGGCATGGGTCACATCGCTGCAGACGTAGCAAGATCTGAAATCGCTGCAATCCTCAAAAACGCTAAGATGCCAGCTAGCAACATCAGCAAAGATGAGCGTTTTGAATTAGCTCAATTAAAAAAGAGGGATGACATTGTCATCCTCTCAGCCGACAAAGGTAATGCCACTGTCATCATGGACAAAATAGAATACAACAACAAAATTCAAGAACTACTCAAAGATGGCAGCTATACAAAATAAAAAGGGACCCCACCAACAGCCTCGTCATTAAAACAAACACAATAATTTCTGTTTAAACCGCATAAATTGATCAAAGCAAACATTTCTCGTTGAAACCTTCTGCAGCCAGGCCACCAAGATTTATGGCTTGCCAAAGATACATAAAGAAGATACACCTCTTCGTCCCATTGTCTCTACTATCAACTCGCCCACCTACAAACTGGCTCGTTTTTTGTCTGAAAAACTGCGGCCTTTCACTGGAAAAACCACCTCTGCGGTACTAAACTCTACTGACCTGGTATCGACAATCAAGGGAATTTCCCTGTCCCCAGACGACCTGCTTGTCAGTTTTGATGTGGTTTCCTTATTCACCAAAGTTCCTGTACCTGACAATATCGCAATCATTGAAGACTTGGTTCATCAAGGACTGAATACTGGGATACCCCCCTGGTGAGACACTGCTTAACTGATACATACTTCACCTGGAATGTAACTTTCTACAAACAAACTGAGGGCACCCCAATGGGCTCCCCCCTATCTCCGGTTGGAGCCAACGTTTTCATGGAGAAATTTGAGACTGACGCCATCCAGACTGCCACTCTACGCCCGACCTTATGGAAGAGGTATGTAGATGACACTTTTGTCATCTGGCCACATGGCCGGCCTGCTATAGACCAATTTCTTGACCACATCAATTCCATACACCCAGCCATCAGATTCACCATGGAAGTCGAAAAAGATGGCAAGCTACCCTTTTTGGATGTCCTAATTAAAAGGAGACCTAATGGTTCAATGAGCCACTCTGTCTACAGGAAAGCCACCCATACGGATGCTTACCTAAAACCGGATTCCCACCACCATCCATCCCAGAAGAATTCCCTCATCAAGACTCTATACCATAGAGCCCAATGCATCTCCGACCAGGAACACATTGCCAGTGAACTCAAACACATACGCCAAGCTCTTAAGGCTAATGGTTACTCCGACTACACAATCCGCAAAGCCATCACTCCAACCATCAAGAAGGATCCTGTTGAGGAGCCTTTCAAGACCATCACCTTACCCTACATTGCTGGGGTCACAAAAAATATCTCCAAAATCCTGATAAAACACAAGATCCAGGTCCGATTCAACACAGTACATAAAATCCGTGATCTGGCCCCGTCTGTAAAAGATGTGGTTCCAGACACACAGTACCCTGGCGTCTACAAACTAAGTTACCTCTGCGGTAGCAGTTACATTGGAGGAACCAAACAACATGTCTCGGACCGCATCTGTGAACATAAAACAGACTTGAAACACGGTAGGACAAACACCTCAGCCGTGGCAGATCACTGTTACAATTCAGTGGGCTCACATGATATTGACTTCTCCAAGACAGAGGTTCTGTGCAAGCCATCTGGCTACCATGAGAGATTCGTTCATGAGGCGATCCACATATACAAACACGGAAACAATTTCAACCGAGAAGATGGATTCTGGCTTAGCAATCATTGGAAGGACGTAATAAATCATTTCGGATCTTAACTGATTGTGTTCACGTTTACGGTGACTTTCAGACCGTGTTCCACTCACTGGCATTGTATTCTCCGCAGGGAATGGATTCTTTGCTCCGCTGCAAGTCTCCTCCCACTACTCTCCCATTGACATATTTCGTTGCTTCCTCTTAGTATCTTTCACACGATGGTCAATGGTACAGTGTATAGCGGATAGTATAATAATAAATAGTTTAAAATTGTTAATGCTTAATACAATGTACAAAGTAATATATAGTATCGTAATTGTATAGTGAATATACAGCAGTGTGATATACATTAGGGTGGGTAGAATAATACATAGTGTAATATTACAATGTATAAGGTATAGGGTGGTGTATAGCAATACAGTATATAATTAAATGTTGGGTTTGTCTATGGCAGTATATAGTACAGTGTAGACTCGTGTGATGTAAGAGAATAAAGTTTAGATGGAAGCATATTATATTTTTTGCGACATAGAATTGTAATGTATTACTTACTGTTAGTAACTCAGCTTATTGTAGAGTATATTTAGTATACTGATGATACTATGTAGTTTATACTTTAGTTGTTTACGTGGTGGTTTAGTTACTGCAGCTACATACTATTAACATTCCTTCCCTTTTTTAATGCTACCTCTATCCCCTCCATTTGATGCTGCTAATCCTGCATAATGCACGGGCATAATGACTTTAAACCCCTCGCCAAACCTCCTACGCATTTCACAAGTCGTACTAATCACATATCTGCATTTCCCATAAATATGCTAAATTCCTCTTGACCGAGAAGATGGATTCTGGCTCAGCAATCATTGGAAGGACGTAATAAACCATTTCGGATCTTAACTGATTGTGTTCACGTTTACGTTGACTTTCAGACCGCGTTCCACTCACTGGCATTGACTATATATCTTGTATTCTCCGCAGGGAATGGATTCTTTGCTCCGCTACAAGTCTCCCCCAACTACTCTCCCATTGACATATTTCGTTGCTTCCTCTTAGTATCTTTCACACGACGGTCAATGTTACAGTGTATAATAATGAATAGTATAAAATTGTAATGCTTAATACAATGTACAAAGTAATATATAGTATCGTAATTGTATAGTAAATATACAGCAGTGTGATATACATTAGGGTGGGTAGAATAAAACATAGTGTAATATTAGAATGTATAAGGTATAGGGTGGTGTATAGCAATACAGTATGTAATTTAATGTTGGGTTTGTCTATGGCAGTATATAGTACCGTGTAGACTCGTGTGATGTAAGAGAATAAAGTTTAGATGGAAGCATATTATATTTTTTGCGACATAGAATTGTAATGTATTACTTACTGTTAGTAACTCAGCTTATTGTATAGTATATTTAGTATACTGATGATACTATGTAGTTTATACTTTAGTTGTTTACGTGGTGGTTTAGTTACTGCAGCTACATACTATTAACACTCCTTCCCTTTATTAATGCTACCCCTATCCCCTTCCTTTGATGCTGCTAATCCTGCATAATGCACGGGCATAATGACTTTAAACCCTTCGCCAAACCTCCTACGCATTTCACAAGTAGTACTAATCGCATATCTGGATTTCCCATAAATATGCTAAATTCCTCTTGATATGCAAATTTTTTTGTCAAGGGGCTCTTCACCCCCTCCATCCCAGCTTAAATAGTCGCTCCAAGCCTGGGGCTTGTCATTCAGACTCTGTCTCCTCGACAGACCTGTTCTCCACCTGAGGACGGCTGCTTGCGTTGTGGCCGAAACGTCGTGAGAATTATTTTATTATGTTTTATTTGTATTATTTTATTATTTCCATTCTACGTGACTTTACCGAAAGAACCAAGAAGCTGAATCTCTGCAGTCACGAAAACTTTAAATCGAAATCATAAATCTGGCTTAAAAAAATATTTTGATGCAGGAGATTAGTGCTGGATACAGCCACATTTGCCAACGTGATCTGTAAATTTTATTATTATCAATATACTCTTTGGTTCTTTCGGTAACGTCACATAGAAAGAAAAATGAATTAAATAATAGCATACGACGTTTCGATTGCAATGCAATCAATCATCATCAGGTACAAATGAAAGAGAAAACAAACCTAGTATTCCCGGCCCGGACCACAAGCTGGGTCCCGGACCGCGTGGCTAGAGGCTTCTTTACCCGACGTGGATCTTCTTCACCAGCAACGCAAAGAACCCCGAGCCCCTCACGGGGCCCCCGTTATATCGGCCCAGGCTGGGGCTGGCTCCGCCCCTCGCTCCACCCACCTTCAAGATCTCTCGAGCTCTTTCCCGAAGGCTCCCGATACTTCTTTTATACCACGTGACCACCCAGCGGACCCCGTCCACCGGTGGCCCCCCTCCAATATCATCCGGTCACGTGTCGGCAGGTCAACCAGTGTATCATGCCCCAATGTAACTCTGGCTGGTTGACACTCCCTCTCGCTCCCTCACAGGGAACCCGCATCGCACACTATACGTGGTGCCTCCGTGCTGTCCAGTGCTCACCCAAGCCCCGCTTGGGCTGGTACTACGCCCAGTAAGCGGGCTACACATAATGCCAACACATTATCCGCCGTGGCTTCACAAGCCCGGCACCACACAGTGACATTCACAGTCACTACATCACCGCCCCTCCCCCTCCGTAGCTTCCAGCCGTCCCGGCTGCCAACTCCCCCGCAAGTAAGCAACCGACGTACAATTATGCAGAACAACAAACAAGTGTACTCCAACAATGACAGAACAGTGCAATAAATTACCCAAACCCAACTGTACAATATTTATACCGAGAGAAAAAAAAACACACAACAGCGAGAGAAAAAAAATTAACAACCCAATAATTGCGTCGTACAAGATCCCTACAATAAACATCTCCCACCCACAACGTGTAACAACGCCTGGTGGAGTGTGTGAAGATTAGCACTATGGGTAGAAAAGATATCCGGAAGTGGTTCTGGCCATACCAATCACTTGTTCAACCAATTTGACCTTAATAGGTGCACGCTAATAGCACTTTCTCAAACAGTATGTATGGGGTAGGATTTTTTTTTAAGTTTCCCATTATTTTAACTGCTGCGGCGGGAGATGGAATCGAACTGGCGACCTCTTCATTGCCCGTCCAGTGCGCTGTTACAGCAACACCCTCACATCTAAATTAAAAAAATGTACAAATGTTTTATTGCTAAACATCTATATATGTGCAGCACGCTAGTTACCTCTTTTTTATATGGTTACCATTAATGCAAAAGCACAGATTTGAACAACCCTAATTTGTACGGTGTACTTATGCGTTGAATATGTGTGTATGTATGTAAGTGCAGCCCGGATTAACTACCATCACTCATCTTGACATGCCCACCTACCCCCTATTGATCTATTACCACTGCCTTCATTACACACACAGCATCTTGTTCTTATTAAATATAAATACCACGTTAAATCATTGCCTTTCCTTAAAGATATAGATCGGCCTATCAACACCATTATCATCATTAGCATTGTCATACTTAAATCAATTCGTCATCTTAAACAGTCTTGTATCAATAATTATGGCAGGGTAGTGTATGTATGAATGTGTATTATTTTGTAAGTGTGCTTTTATTTAGGTGTTTTGCTATTTGTATGTGGGTGTACGTCTTTTGTATTTATGTGTCACGTATCTGTGCGTGTCTTTGTCTTTGTACGTGAGTATGTTTGCATATCTTCTGTATCCGTGTGTGCGTATGCGTATGTGTTTTTTAAAGAGTATGTCTATGTGTGTGTCTGTCGTATTCGTGCTTGTCTTCATACTTGTACAGGTGTGTATGTGTTTGTCTTTGTATCGGTATCCTTGTGAAACATTGGCCTCTTTAAATTCACACATGTGCCATCTTCAAACATTTCAGCTGGCCTGCCACCGATTAAGTCTGGGTTTAACAACGCTAGATTGTGTGAAGAGCTCAAGCAAGGTTGCATTGGCTGGGCCATCAAGGTGGCGGTACAGACAACCATAGCAATTATCTCCCTCTCTCAGACCTCTCCCCTCTCATGAGGATTAAAGCATAATTTAACGTCAAAACTGTCATCTCGGAATATGCCCTAATTCCATTCTGAGTAATCTAGCTTTCAAGAAAAAATATAGCACAGCCTCTGTTCAACTGAATACTCTTGACTTTCTGTTTACCAGTCATGGATCATATTCCTCGACTCGTCATTCTGGCATCCTATCCTCGACTCTCTTTGTGGCTTCCTATTCCTTAACTCGTTATTGTGCCATCCTATCCCCCGACTCGTCAAAACCATTTGACGCTCTGGATCACGCTGTAATGTTGCAATGGTTAAAATTCTTACATTTTGCGGGTTCTGCAATTAACTGGATTTTCAGTAACTTATCTGAGCAATTTAAAATGGTCTCCATCAATAACAAATCATCTGACAGGACCCCCCGTTACAAAAGGAGCTCCTCAGGGCTATGTATTTGGCCCTATTCAGTTTTTTTATCCACATCAACACAGCCCTGATGGCCTCTTAAAATTGTTATTGGGGAGTTTCAACAGCATCTACAACAGGAATTCGATCATTTTCAACTTAATGCCCTAAAACTGCTCCTCAATGCTAAAAAGACCAAAGTTATGTTATTCTCCGGCTGCCCCAAACCTGTCTTGACATCTATGCTCTGGAGGCTATCTGCACCACAGTACGGTGTGCTGCCACGGATCTGACAGGAGAAAGTGAAGCATGGCCTCTACCTCACCTTATATATCTCAATATCCACCTGGTTATCTGTATTCCAGTCTAATACGCATTCTTAAGATGAAGCTCATCTTCCCCCCCTCTCCCCCGGACTTGAAATGTGTATTCCGTTTGCGTATTGAGTCACTAGATTAAAACATTCAGTAATAATAGACCTAGCAGGGCTGCCTTTTTGTTTACAGACTCATGGTTAAAAACTCATAATCATACGTGAATGTGACTCGGGTTTTGCCTCGAGGTGACTTTGGAGTTGGTCTCACCTTGTGTTTGTGGTGCTGGGCCCCCGAGGTCTCCCGATGCGCATCACAACTCTGGCCAATTCTGTCCTCTCAAGAAAACCCTTGGCTGAGGTCAATTGCTAGGCTGCCTGGGAAGACAACCTCGATAGATATATCTGATGATGCTGGGGGCATTTTTTTATCAGGCCTAGACCCAGATGTGTTTAGCGTGCATGGTGTGAAAGGGGCCGTTTCTTCCGGGCAGCTCCGTGGCCATGACACCCTACTGTCTATGTTTTGTGTACTTGTCCAGGTATTAGTGTGTCTTCGATTGTGTTTATTTGTGTCTGTATGGTATTTGCATGTGCCCTGTGTATACTAGTGTGTGTATATGTGTAATGTAGCTTTCGGAGACACCTTCTTGTACAGTTATAAGTATATTTATTATGAATAAAGTCCACCGGCTCACTGATAACTTAACAAGTAACCGCGAGTGACTATATACACTTGGGTAACTTAGGTAACTCTATTCTGAGACAACATAACTCTAGCGTTCCAAGACTACAAGGTGCCCACTTAAGGATGATGAAGACGACTCACTCCAAGATGACGACAGCGATGGCAGTTCCCCCACAACAGCAGCCCAGAGCACCAGTTTATGCCGGCTCTTATCCCCCTCACGACCCAGCCACGCCCCTATTCACGAACCCTCTCTCACCGCAACTGGCCCTGCCTGTCTCTGCCCCGATTACAATTTACGAATGTTAGGTTCCGTGCTTCCCCTCACGCGACCCTGTCAACGCTTGTCGCATCAATAATTATTAGCAACCACTTAGGTCCCACATTACCCTAACGTGACCCTGTCTGTTCCCGTTACGTTCATTAGTAACCATGGCCACGGAGAGCCGTACTGTCCCGACATCACCCCGTACTGTGCTTACATATATGGTGAACAGTAGTGTAGTGGTTGGACACACTGTGCTGCACATCAGGCGACTTGATTTTGATTCTTGCTCACGACCAATAGCGGTGGCGAACATTTTAACCAATCCCAGGCCTCCACGATGTTGGCAGTAATTACTTGGGCATTAATAAAACTATTAAAATACCGTACATTGCGGGAGTAACTGATAAACTAGCCAGATGTTTGGAAAAATAAAACATCCGAGTCAGATTTGTCATGCTACATAAAATACAGAAATTAATATCTGGTACACAAGATGTATTACTGAAGCTATCAACAGAAGGATTAACTGCACATTTGGAAAATGTTATGTTGGGCAAACAGAACGAATGATCAGCACGAGACTAAAATAACATTAAATTATGCCAAATACAACTGTCAGCAGTAGCATAACACGCGTGCCAACAAGGACACTTACTTGATTTTGATAATGTTGAAGTTCTGTGCAAAACTAGCTACTACTGGCCAAGACTAATTAGATAACAATATGGAACACAATTTATGTTCCTGGGTTGTAAGTGTTATTTCCTAATTGTTTATGCGTATAAAGTATAGAAAATGGCTATTATTCACAACAATCTTTGCTTTTGTGACCAAAACAATTATATTTTGAAATTTACAACTTTTCAATGAGAAAACGGGTAAATTTGTGTTTTCGTTCACATAAAGTCAGAAAAAAATAACATGAATAAAATGTTACATGTGTTTATACTAAAGTAATACAAAAAATATTACTAAATATTTAGAAGTGAGTAGTGTTTCGAGATTTACGATTATACTGTAAATCACTTTCACGAATCAGCCCCCAAATGTAGTCTCCCGTCATGTTCTCGTTATACTGTCCTTGGTAGCGGCTTTCGAAGTCCAGTATATCCTGGTGGAAGCGCTCCCCTTGCTCCTCCGAGTACACTCCCATGTTTTCCTTGAATTTATCAAGATGAGCATCAAGGATATGAGGGACATCCTACAGCCCATTGTGCCGTAGTTCTTCACCAGTCTCAACCAGCTCCACGGAGTTTTAGACTTGGTGATTGCCCAGGAAGCCACGAACCACTGCGGCAAAGCTGTTCTAAACCACTTTCTCTCTACTAGTGAACTTCTTGGGGAATTCATTGCACTCCAGGAGCTTCTTTATCTGTGGTCCGACGAAGACACCAGCTTTGACCTTTGTTTCAGACAGCTTAGGGAAGAAGTTTTGAAGGTACTTGAAGGCTGCCGACTCCTTATCTACAGCTCTGACAAATTGTTTAATAATGCCCAATTTGATGTGGAGTGGTGGCATCAGCACCTTCCGGGGGTCCACCAGTGGCTCCCACTTTAAGTTGTTCCTCCCTACAGAGAACTCGGTCTGCTGTGGCCAGTCCCGCCTGTGGTAGTGCGCCTTGGTGCCCCTGCTGTCCCAAAGGCAAAGATAGTAGGGAAACTTGGTAAAACCGCCTTGGAGACCCATCAGGAATGCCACCATTTTGAAGTTTTCGATGACCTCCCAGCAGTACTAATCATATTTCAAGGCATCCAGCAAGGTCTTGATGCTGTTGTAATCCTCTTTTATGTGCACTAAGTGAGCCAGGGGAAAATATGGGTACTTGTTACCATTATGGAGCAGCACAGCTTTGAGGCTCCTGGATGAGCTGTCAATGAAGAGGCGTCAATCATTTGTCTTGATCCCCGACAGGCATGCCGAAATATGCCTTGTAAGCCTCACACATCTTAGCAGATGCTTCCACAGAATACTTTTTCGCTCTTGTCTTGATAAATTGGCCGCAGACATAGCAAAATGCGTATGCCGGATGCTTGCAGCCTCTTGATGTCATTTGAAAAAAATGCAGATATGTATCCACTTCGGCAACTGGAACTAAACTGAACTGGTAGGCTTAAGGCCCCTGTATTGACACTACTATTTATATTACTAGAAAGTTGTATAATGTTCTATAAGTTTACTCAGCACTGAATCTATATGTAATGTTTTGGAAAATAGGTACATTTCAAAATATCAATATCCTGGTCACAAAAGCCAAGATTCTGGGGAATAATAGACATTTTCTGTACTTTTGAGGCATAAGCAATTAGGAAATAACACTTACTACCCAGGACCAAAATAAAAAATTTAATTTGTTCCAGTGTAATCTATCGAAATTGAAAGAAACTACATTTAGTTTAACCGTTCAGATAGCGACCATCTTAGTGCTGCGTGGAAGCGAATCATAAAATAATACATTATTGAAATGCATGCCTATAAAGGGCAGCATATTTAAATAGGGATTACCGTTGATATGGCTATTTTAATACACACAATAGACAGGAAGGACAAGATCAAAGGGCTCGCATAATGCACATGCATAATGTATGTTGACTCAGTAATCCCCCCCCCCTTTGTGCAAGAGTGCAGAAGTGTGGTCACCACATTTTACGCCTCTACATAAGAAACTAAACAGTTAGATCTAGACTTGAAGTTTTCGTGACTGCAGGGATCCATACTCTTTGGTTCTTTCGGTAAAGTCACGGAGGTATAAAATAAATTAAATCACGTTTTGGGCGCAACACAAGCGTCTGTCATCAGGTGGGACAATCACAGCAAGAAACAATTGCTGAAGTGGGCAAAAGGGGCTGCTGCAACAATAGGTCATATAGGCAAGAGAAGGGGGGGGGGCAGGGAGGAGAGACAGGGAGGGTGAGGGTTTGGGGTAGGGAGAGTGAAGGCTATAAGGAAGCAACAAGCACGGCAAAAAAAGGGCCGGGGTGGGGAGGGGAAGTGGGCGGGGATGGGAGTCGGGGGGTTAGGAAACTGGAAATGCGGAAACAGTTCGACTTCACAAATCTGGCTGTCGCCTGATGAAGCTAGTTGAAATTACTGGCAAAACGTCGTACTCAGATTGTAAATGTTGTCGCTTGGCTCTCCAACACACCTGTGTGCTGTACTAGTGTAGTGTCGTTAATACAGCCACTACTGTAAGTGTAGAGACACAGATGTCTCTGTGGGTCGCGCCAGCCACAGTGCTGGAAGAGTGCTGGGTGCCCCGATTGGACAAGCTAAGGGCACGTAACTGGAAGCGGGCCTCGATTAGACTAGCTAAGGGCACGTGAACGGAAGTGGGCCTCGATTGGAGGAGTCAAGGGCACGTGACCTGAAGTGGTGTCTTGATTGGAGGAGTTAAGGACACGTGGCCGGAAGCGGGGGCGCCATCCTAGATACAGCTCGTTCATGGGGATCAACTCAAGGGGTCGTCGCTCTTCGCTCTTCACTCCTCGTTCGCCGTAGAGTCTTAGCTGGGCATCGTGGGTCAGGCAGCATATTATCTGGCTGGCCCGTTCATTCAGCTAACTCACACACACATAGCGATCACTCTAGGAAAACTTAAAACATTTAACTGTAGAACTCAGTGTTTAGTGATGTTGTTTATTAAACGCATTGCCTCAAACAATAGTGTGTGCGCCTCTGTAATAACACACTACACCAGTGACGAATTTGCATGTTCTGTTTAAGTGACAACCCTTACAAGTTGGCTGTATCGCATGGTGGCAGGTTTAAATTACATATTTTGAGGAAGCAACACAAGGGTGAACTGGTGCCGAGGGAAACGTTTAACAAGGGAAAATTTTACCAAAATCAGTGCTGTAAGGTTAAGATACAATTGGCGAGGTTAAGTGAGCCCTGAGCAGAAGATAGAGAGGAGTGTAATTGAGTGCCATCGGTGTAGGTGTGATAGTTTGTGCCATGGCTATTGTCGGGATGACCAATTAGATGAAGACCGAAACAAGTAAAGGACTCAGAACGAATCCTCGAGGAACACGTGCAGTGGCTAGGACAATTGGAGTTGAGGACTTTCCAACATTGACGTAGGACCTTTTGTCATCCACTATAGATCTGTGCTGGTGTTGAAGGTGGAGGATATAATGAGGGCAAGTAGAGCAACGATGGAACTAGAGTCGATAGAGTCTGTGATGTTGTAGGTGATCTTGACGAGTGCAGACTTGGTCAGTAGGCAGACTGAAGGGGACAGCAATTAAAGGATGAAGTGAAGTGATCTTTTATTCTGACAAAGGTGAAGTGCGCCAGGAGTTTGGAGATGGTTAATAAGTTGGTAATTGGACAGTAATTTGCAAGGTTTTTGGGGTTAGAGCCAGGTTTATTTAATATTAACGGGAAGTACCCGGCGTTGCCTGGGTCTTAAACATATTCCAAAGCTACTCTTGAAAATCTAACATCAGTGCGTACTGACTGTGGTTGTACCTGCTATAATTACAGCATTGTATACTGACTGTGGTGGTACCTGCTATGATTACAGCAGTGCATACTGACTGTGGTGGTACCTTCTATGATTACAGCAGTGCATATCGACTGTGGTGGTACCTGCTATCACTACAGTAGTACATACTGACTCTATATCAGTATTTATCGACTGTATAGCATAAAGTACTAACCTGACAGAGTGGCATGGTGAGGCGTCGTCCCGTGCAGAGCCTCTGGCCTCGCCTAGATTGTCCAGCTGGCCGAGGTGGCACCTTAGCAGGCTGGGGCTGGGCTGCTACCCCTGACCCCCTCCCCAACCACAATCTCCCCAGCACTTCTGCAGCAATATCTACGGCCTAAAGTGGTAGCATCTAGCAACTGTATAGTAGTAATAACTGCACACATCGGGGTGGGGGGACATCACACAGTGAAGAATTTACGTCAGCGTTTAGTGTATTTTTACAGCATTATTAACGCCAAAGAAAATGTCCCCTTCACTCCCACCGAAGGCATGCGACTTAAGATGGGCCATTCCCCCCATCAAAGGCACGCAAGTTGGTATGGTCGTGCACGCGTCATAAATAAATAAAATGGAAGCACACAAAAATCACACTACATCGCTAATTAAAGTTATTTAAAGTTTATTGATGTGAAAAAGGAATAGTGCTTTGGCTTACGGCGTGGTACCTGGCAATTTTTTTTCACATAAACCCCACCATTGGAGAGCCAAGCGTGCGACCACACACAAATTCACACACAACCCCACAAACCCATACACATTTTTTGACTTATACATATATAGATTATAGTCACTTGGCCCAATTTAAGAGATGGAGGGGGAAAAAAACTGGAAATAAGTATTTGCAACATAGGAAACCATTATTGTGAATTCAACAGCAGAATCCTTGAAGGCACTGGCTAGTAGGATATCCAGGAGTAATTATTTTATTGTCGAATTTTTTATTATATTCAGAACCACTCGGGGTGTGCCAGGTAGAAAGGAGGAAAGTATAGCATGAGAGGCAAAAAGGAATAGCTGGGGGTTGACTGTTACCGACCGGAAGTGATGTCCTGATGGTGGAGGTGATACTGGTTAATGTGTATCTTAGATATTGATCAAACTTAAGTGCAAGTGAGGAGTCAGCGAGGTGACTGCACTGTGTCACCTCATGGCTGTGATGGAGAAGGGCATTGGGTGTGGACCAGAGTTGACGTGGGTAGCTAGTTGCAGAGTTTATGCGTTTGTTTGATGAGCTTGGGCTTTACAAGTGTAATAAAAGACTCCGTCAGGCACTGCTGGTCTCCGCTTGTCTTTTATTCAGGTTCTTCTCCACACCCCGCTGTCTCCTCCTCGGACCAGCGTTGTCTCGCGTGCGCCCCGTGCACACTCCCTCTCGTGTGCCACGCACGCTCCTCCGTTAGCTCCTCTACTCCCGCACTCCGCACACCGCTGGCCGACGGCGTGCTGAGGTCCTTCGGCCACGTGGCCGATGGCGCGGATCTCCACTCTCACCACCCAACGTGGCTCAGACTCTTAACTTCCCCGACTGCCCCGATCTCTTCCGGGCCCCACTTATATCCATTCCCCCCACGTGACCCTGACTCCTCCCCTTCCGGATCATCAGATCCGGCCTTCCCATACTACCCCGCTGGCTCCGCCCCCATTCACCTCGCCTCCCATTGGAGCCGAGGTGAACGGTGGCCCCTCCCACACGCCCCGCAGACCAGGCTCCGCCCCCCAATACCCCAGGCCGTGTGATTGGACCAGAGCCCAGCAACAACCCCATTTACGTTCGCATTACACAAGAATGACAAAATGCAATGGTATTCTTTGGGTCTTTTGTTACAATCACGAAGATAGTTACAAATTTATAAAAATAATAAATATAAAATAAACAAGAAACTACGACGTTTTGATCACAACACAAGCGATCGTCATCAGGAGGAAAGAGTTTAAAATGGGTGTAGTCCTAGGATCATGAACGAAGTGGGCGGGGCTACTGATGTAACTTTACAAAAAGACCCAAAGAATAGGAATTCTTGCAGTCACGAAAGCTTTAAGTCAAGATTTAACATGCAATTGGTGAGATTCAAGACTGGCTCATAAGTAGTTGGGTTTCAGTCAACACCTGTTAGGTTTTGATGCAGCGGCTGCTGATGACAGCCACCGGGTGTCATCAGAGGGGAACCGGCTGGATAAACATTTAATCTGAGGTCGCAGTCAAGTTGATTGGTCCAGACTGTGGCCTCAGATTATGGTGAAGTAAAGGAGGAGATGGAGGTTATTTTTTTTATGCAGATAAAGTTACGAAAGTGATGGGTGATTATGTAGTGTGGCTGGTTAACAGACGGTGTCCAGACAACTACGATGTGATGATCTTGAATAAGAGATTGGGGTGACAGGGAAGTAGTGAGAAGGGGCGAAAGGCGGTGCATGAAGTAGTGAGGAGTGACAGGCGGTGGGGGAAGTAGTGAGAAGGGGTGGCAGGCGGTGGGGGAAGTAGTGAGAAGGGGTGACAGGCGGTGGGGGAAGTAGTAAGAAGGGGTGACAGGCGGTGGGGAAGTAGTGAGAAGGGGTGACTGGTGGTGGGAGAAGTGGTGAGAAGGGGTGGCAGGCGGTGGGGGAAGTGATGAGAAGGGGTCACAGGCGGTGGGGGAAGTGGTAAAAATTAGGTGACAGGTGGTGGAGGAAGTAGTGAGAAGGGGTGACAGGCGGTGGGGGAAGTGGTGAGAAGAGGTGACAGGCGGTGGGGGAAGTAGTGAGAAGGGGTGACAGGGAAGTAGTGAGAAGGCAAAGTGAGTTTCAGGCCGCCTCCTCCTGCTTAAAATTAGTTTGTTTTACAATTGTTCTTCAACTTATTGCCAAGCTGAAACCATCACAATTAGTGGTGAGTACGCGTTGCAAAAAAAATTACAAGAAATAGCGTTTCATTGTTTTTGTTAAGACCTGATGATGCTGGATGTAATTTGCAAGAAAACTTCAGAGAAATTTGCAAAGAAAAAATTTGCTTAATTTTCTAAATGCCTCCTCCAGTTATGCTGAAAAACGAAATCAATCGGCATATTTGCCCATGACCTGATAACTTGATTTGATTGGTTCTATCGGATGGTGGAGGGTACTAGTAAAAAAAATGTATACCCACGCGATCTAACAGAAAAAAATATTCTGAATGCCATATTCAATACATTATGCAATATTCATACATTTACATTTAAGACAAACATACCTAAAAAAACATTATTGCCTAAATACAAAATATACAAGGCACACAGCCTCATTGAGTTTGATTCAGGCACACATTGTACGTATCTCAATTGCAGCCTCAAAATAATGACTTTGCATAACACACACACCTGCTTTACACAGACTGTATAATATTCCGTAATATATATGTATATGAGAAATGTAAATGGATTGTGGGTTTATTTGTCCGTTAAATAACAAGTTATATTATTTTCGTCTTGAAAATTTGTCTCCGTATAGCCTCGAGCAACGACAGAAGGTTTTAAAATCAGCATTCCAGAGGTGGCTGCATTGCTCACGGGGCACGTGCCGGTTGTATCACGGACACTGAGCTCATAGCTTCGATGTTAATCCGAGTTTCAGCTGCCGCTGGCGGTGTCAATAGCGCAATTGGCATGGCAATTCAAAGATCGCCAAGTTCGTTTCCATCTCCCAGCGTGGCAGCTAAAACAGTGGTGATGTAAGTGTCTGTAATCCACCACACCGCCTCGTGCCGTCCACCCAGCGGTTTGAGTAGACACACTGGAGGAATGATCAGAATCGGAATATTTATACTGGAGGAATCCCATGAGCAACATAGCTCTTTTTTACAGATGTCCAGTTGAGGTTGGTCAGAACGTTACAACAACAAACAATACAAAACACGATAGTAGTGTAAAGTATAGGAAAGTTAAGCAAATCACATTAAAAAAATACTTATAAAAGTAACAATTTTTTTTATCTTACCAGGTAAGTCCCACTCAGCTATGAGCTTCTATTTCAGAAGCCATCTGGCCACAAATGATAACTCACCGAAGTGGCTTATCAGATGGAAATTTAGAGCAGCAAAATAATCAACCGAGTGAACCCCAAAAGCTGGATTTGATTTCTCAACATTCCGATTGGGAGTCGCTCGCTCTACCACTAAGCCACCTGTCCTTTGCGCTGTATATAATGATTAAATCAATCATTAATACCAGATATTTGACTGAAAGCTTTCGTGACTGCAGGAATTCATATTATTTTATAATTTTTCTATCTACATGACTTTACCGAAAGACCCAAAGAGTACTAAAAAATTGCTTCATACAATTTCATTGATGTTCATTCTTGCTACTGAAACGGTGCACATTTCTTAAACCCCCCTTCACCTGTCGACCCAATGGTATAAATGGGTGCACCGCGTTGAAATGATCGACAGCTTATTCGCGAGTGGTGGGGTAACCTGTGGGTTTTATTTAGCGAATGGTTTTACACGTGACTGCCATACAGTTAAGATCGCCAGATATGCAAGGAAATATGTAAATAAGCTTGTCAATGTTACATATTGTATTAGTGGACTGTCAGCCCACGAAGCCACACAGCCACCTGACAGCCTCCTCCAGCACGTGCAGGGCAACAACAAGCAGTCCGCCCGGCACGCCCTGACGGACTTCACAGCCAGAGACGAAGGCGCGCCACGGTCTCCTGGCTCCCCGCATTCACACAGCGGAGCTGTGGTGTAGTTGTAGTGCGATGCCCCATCGATATTCGGAAGCGGCACGCACCCAGCCCTGGTCACACCGGAAGTGTGACTGCTCCCACCTCTCCTGTCTGGCCAGTGCGATGGAGAAGAACACGGGGCTGTCGAGAGCTCCCCTCTCGTGGAGGCCCTTCCATCAGCAGTGGCGTGAATGAGCAGTTGCTGGGCTGTGCCCTTTACCCTTCAGCTGCCGGGTTCAAACAAAACCAAACTAAACTATTTTTTATCTCACCAGGTTAGGCCCACTGAGCTACATAGCTATTTTTCAAAAGTGGCCTGGCTATGACAAATGATAGGTCAACCAAGTGGCTTATCACGTGTACATTGATAACAGCCAAATACTCTAAATGCATGTTGATTCTACGTTTAGAAAGAAAAACCAGAAGACCAGGAAAAACATCCACGCGACCACGGGGAGATAGACACATAAACTCCAAATATCGGGATCGAACCAAAGACCTCCTGTATACTAGGCCAGGTAGTTAAAATAACACGTCACTAGCCCTTCATCACGTCCAATAATCTCTCTACTTGTCACCCTAAGTCAGAAACCTCCCAAATAATTGATTCCTGTAATCTGATCACCACAACTGTGTAAGGGGATGTTTAATGTGCAAGGCATGCTAAGCGTATATTGGTAACCTTCCTCGCTCGAACGAACCCAAAATGAGCTAACATTAGCAAGCGGAAATGTTTATTTTTTTACATTATTTTCTATGTTTTGAAATCAAGACTTCACTTTACATGTAAAACTGCATTCTTAACAAAGGCATAATGCACACTTAAGCACGTGTGGGCATACATGAAATATTCATTTAAATGAATGTTTCATATTTAAATACCTGCCAACTTATATGACCCGCTTTATAAACGCACACGTGTTTCCATATATATTGCATATTAAATGCACATACAAAATCGTGTTTAGAAAATGTATGTTTTATTAACCGAGAGAATATACTCGTGTCTGTCAGTGTGGTGTGTCTCTGTGTATGTCTTTGCATTTTAGGGCACGGTGACGCAACGGTTAGTGTGCTCCGCTATGAACCCGGTGACCCAAATTCGATTCCCGCTCACGGCCACCAACCAACACCACTCGGGAGATAAAAGGCGGACGAGGGTGTTGATGACCATCCACCCCCTCCGTGTGCCATGCTGGCCTTCATAGGTGCCTGCTGACAGCACTTGGCCCAAAAGTCTGAGGCTAAACGGGGGATCTTGGTCTGTTTATTGTTTGTCTTTGTATGCATGTGTGAACACTAATGTGTCTGCATAATTGTATGTGTGTGTGTTCGTGTGGGGAGCAGTAGGGTAGCGGTTAGCATGCTGCGCTACGAACCTAGCGACCCGAGGTCGTTTACCGCTCACGGTCAACACCAGTGACGACTATCTGAACCGGTCTTGGGCCTCCTCTTGGTCAAGTCAGCCTCAAATGAGTACATGGTGCGGTGTGTAAACATCGTTACTAGGGAGACAAAGGAGGCCGGGCGTGGTGTTGGCCACTCACCCCCCGTGTGCCGTGCCGGCCTTCATAGGTGCCTGCTAACAGCACTTTACCCCAACAGTCTGCTAAGGCTATACGGGGGATCTTTGTCTTATGTGTTCGTGTGCATGTGTGTATACCTTTACATATCTGTCCGTCCCAATGAAAAACACAAGTATGCTTTTAACACATCCCATCATCCACACGGCTTTTTCGGGAATCCATAATTTCAAGAGCATCGGTTCAACATAAGGACCCCGGTTTAGACATTCAGTTTCTCAGCAAAATACGACTTTGCTTGAACTAATACGGTTGGCTATGTACAGTGTGAAAGTTCTATGCCAAACTCTGCAATACACAAATACAAAACAATCACTCGAGTCGCTGTGGAGAATACAAACCACAAATTATAAACTCAGACAATGTCTACTCTTGCACATATCTATCTCTCCACATAAAGAACAAAAGCAATTTATACACCTGATTATCTTGTATTATCCTTGAGGAGGTAAAGAAATAACTTAGAAGTGCACTGCATTAAACATCCGTGTAAGCTCCACCAGGGCAGCTTCCTCTCCTCCCTTTGCACAACAAGGAATGCATGTGTCAAGCAACACTATTCGTATGTCCGTACTAGTTCATAAAGCCTGTCTTCGCCTGGCGAAAGTTTTTTATAAATATAACAATTAACCTGAAGTGATTTTTTTTACAATGTTTATCCATCATGAGACCTCTTGAGCCAGTATTAAATTATGATAAAAGGTTTTCCCCTTTTTTCTGTCAGTAAAACATGTGTTAAGATGTTAAAGCAGCAAACTGAAACCTTTCACAAGGAATCATGTCTTTATTAACCACATATACTTGTGGTGAAAATACAAACAAAAAACCTGCTCTGACAGAATATGCATTGTCTTTGAAATAGATTGGTCCACACCAGAGACAGCTTTGATTAGAGCCTAGTCTCAAACAGTGTTAGACTATACTCATTGGTTCTTTCCGTAAAGTCACGTATGTAGAAATAAAAGAAAAATAAATTTAAAACAAAGTATTAGACTACATCATGGAGGTCCCATGATGTAGCTGTTCACCCCGAGCTCTCGTTGTCCTGATAGTGCATTGTCTTTGTGCTGTTCACGTTTTGGCATTCTCTGGTCTAACACAGGCAGCACGTTTATTTCTCGACCCCAATAGGGCACTTACATGAATCACAACGGGTTAACTAGACCATAACGAGGTAACTAGACCACAACGGGGTAACTATTCTACAGCGGGGAACTACACCACAACGGGGTAACTACATAACCGGGTCAGTCAGTATCATACTGCCTGACCCACGAGGCTGAACGTAACGATCGAAGACCGGAGGGCGGAGACCGAATAGCGAAGAAGTGTACCACGGCGGTTCCCATTCCAGCAGACGGCCGCGATTGCTCCCCTGGACCCCTTTTTATCCCCTGAGCAGGGCCTCTCTCCGCCCTCGGCCCCGCCCCCTTCAGGATCTTCCCAGAAGTTTACGCGGCCTCACACCACCTGTCCTCGTCACCTTTCGGCCCCCTTCAATATCCTTTCCTCGTCACGTGCCCTCCCGGGTTCCTCTATACTATCACGTCCAAGACTCTCTCTGACAGCCACCCTGGACCCTGCCCCTAGAGTCCCCTTCCATGCCATAACATACACTCGTGTCTGAGAAAGGTTCTCACACACACAATTACACTCTTCTGTCAGTGACTGGCGTTAGACGCCGTAGTGACACAATATACGTCGCTACATCACCACCTTCCCCCCCCCCCCCCTTTATAAAACGGAGCCGTGCTGGTTGATCACTATCCCTCAAATATTAAAAACCTACCTTCAACATTTTTAAGTGGAACAATAACGACCAACAACCGCGAAACGAGTAGTAAAAACAAGATATACAATATGCACAATCACTGAAAATGAGAGAGAGAAAAACAAATTTCAGCAATGTATAAAGGCCGACCCAACCTCCAGGCAAAAAACACACTAACCCCGTAGGCGTGTCACCACCCGCGAGCACAAGAAAAGCCAGAAACAGCCAATGACCTATCCGGCTCGCGTGTGTGACCACCAACAAATGGCGCAGGGACAATTAGCACGTTGGAGGAGAGTCATTTAAAACGGACGATCTTTGAACAGGTTCTTGTCGCCGGACCCCCAGACGGGGTGGGTGTGGACTCCCTTGGGGTCCCGGGGACAATTTGAAGATAGCCTAATGGGCACGGCCCATCCCGAGAAGAAGGGGAATCAACAGAAGGAGAAGGAGTGGGTGATGGCCGCTCCCCTCTCCTCAATCCACCTCCAGTGGGTGCAACCGGCTACTCCAAGGGTGCTAGATGCTGAGACCCTGTGGGCGAAAAACAAGAACTCCTTTGAGGCACAACCTTCGTGGACACATGTCCCAGTGCGTTGGACACACCAGACACCCGGCCCTTAGTTAGTGAAGATGAAGGGATCCCGGCCGGTACAAAAAAGGGTTTCAGTCGCGACGGATGCACAAACCAACGCCGGAGACCGAACTGAATCCACACACATTGTGGACTCTTCACTTATATCACTTCGACCAGGCCCTGCCATGGTTTATATAATTTGGGGTACCTGGGGGCAGTGTAGCCAAGCCTTATCTCCCGGTTCCCATGTAGTTGTGGATTCCCAGAGCACCCTTAGCCTTTCATTTGCTGCCTGCCGCATGGCCAAATTCCCTCGAGAAGCCTCTCATGCCTCCAATAAGAGCTTAAGGGTAAGGCTCATAGGGTCAGGCATATCAACCTTTGTCTTCTTTGTCTCCGCAACCAATTGGACATCAATTAGGGGGTCCTGTTCCCTCCCATACATAAGAAAAAATGGTGGGAAACCGGAAAAAGCGTAAGGGGCCCTTCTGTAGGCCACAAGAACCCCCGGAACATGCAAGTCCCAGTCTGACTGGGCTTCGTTGACTTGCTGACACAACATAGACGTCAGGGTCCTGTATAATCGTTCCACCATCCCATCAATCTGGGGTGATAGGGCAAAGTACAAACCTTCTTGGTGCCCAACAGATCACACACTTCCTTCAACAGTTTTGATGATAATTTTTTGCCTTGGTCAGTAAGGAGCCGGGAAGGAATGCTTCAGTAATGGCCACAGCTGACTGGTCTGGCAGCAGCCAGGCCACAAGCCAGCGCGAAAGATCATCTACCCCCACCAATAAATATTTATTACTCTTTAGTTCTTTCGGTAAAGTCATGTAGGTATAAAATAAAATAAATTAAAAATGAAACAAAATTTAAATAAATCAAATCACGACGTTTCGGAAGCAACACAAGCTTCCATCATCAGGTGGGACAGCCACAGCAAGAAAAAAAATTGCTGTAGTGGGCAAAAGAGCTGCTTGTGACAAGAGATTATGTAATGGGGAGAGGAGCCAGGGAGGCGAGATGGAAAGGGTGGGGGGGTGTGGAGTAGAGGGGGGCGGGTGGAGCTCTGCCAACTGTGGAGTTAACACTGCTGGTGCGACACAATGCCGGAGCTGGGCAATGAGCGGGCCTGGGTGGGGGGGTAGAAGGACATTTCACTAACCCCGGATGATTTCCTCGTCAGCTTTGATGTGGTTTCTCTGTTCCTCCAAGGTTCCAGTGCCTGACACCATAGCAATATTTGAAAACTTAGTCCAACATGGACTGAAGCCTGATGTTCCTGCTCTGGTTAGGCACTGCCTTACCAACACGTACTTCACCTGGAATGGTACTTTCTACAAACAAAATGAGGGTACCCGCATGGGTTCCCCCTTGTCACCAGTGATAGCGAACGTTTTCATGGAGATATTTGAAACAGACACCATCCAGACATCCACCCTACGTCCTTCCCTGTGGAAGAGATATGTGGATGACACTTTTGTCATTTAGCCACATGGCCTGCCAGCATTGAACCTCGACCACATTAACTCCATACACCCATCCATCAAATTCACCATAGAAGTGGAGAAGGATGGTAAGCTACCATTCCTGGATGTTTTGTTTGAGAAGAAACCTGATGGCTCTTTAGGACACTCTGTCTACAGGAAAGCCACCCACACAGGTTCCTATCTGAAACCTGACTCCCACCACCATCCGGCACAGAAGATTTCCCTCATCTAAACACTACACCATAGGGCCCACTAAATTTCTGACCAACACCACCTAGCCAGTGAATTGGAACACGTACAACAGGCCCTTAAGATGAATGGATATTCGGACCGTATTATCCGCAAAGCTGTTTCTCCAACAATGGAGAAACAACCCCCTGAGACTCCGATCAAAACCATCACGTTACCATACTTGGCAGGCGTTACCAAAAAGATTTCCAAAATCTTAAACAAACACAAGATCCAGGTCCGATTCAGTACAGTACACAAAATCCGTGATCTAATCCCATCCGTAAAGGATGTCATTCCTGACATGCAATACCCTGGAGTCTACAAACTGAGTTGCATTTGTGGTGATTGTTACATTGGGGAAATGAAACGATATGTTCGGACCGTATTCGCGAGCACAAGGCAGATTTGAAACAGGGCAGAACTAACTCTTCCACCGTGGCTGATCACTGCTACAACGCTGTGAGCTCTCATGATATTGTCTTTTCCGTGACCAAGGTACTCTGCAAACTGGCAGGCTACTATCAAAGGTTTGTTCATGAAGCCATACAGATATATAAACACAGATATAACTTCAACCGAGAAGATGGATTCAAAGTAAGCAATCACTGGAAGGATGTTATTAACCAGGTAAAATCTTAATTGCTTTATTGTTTGCTTTCATACCCGTATCTCCAGTTTCTTCAGCCTTTTACCCGCCCCCCGCCAGGCCCGCTCATTGCCCAGCTCCGGCATTGTGTCACACCAGCAGTGTTAACTCCACAGTTGGCAGAGCTCCCCCCTCCCTACTCCACACCCCCCGACCCTCTCCATCTCTCCTCCCTGGCTCCTCCCTCCCTCTCACCTTATACAATCTCTTGTCAAAAAGCAGCTCTTTTTCCCACTTCAGCAATTTGTTTCTTGCTCTGGCTGTCCCACCTGATGACGGAAGCTTGTGTTGCTTCCGAAACGTCGTGATTTGATGTATTTTTATTTTCTATTTATTTATTTTATACCTGCGTGACTTTACCGAAATAACTAAAAAGTATGGATCATTGCAGTCATGAAAACTTAAGATCTAAATATTTATTACCCTGTGGGATGGTTGGGAACGGCCCGAGGACGTCGAGCGCAACAAGTTTATTTATCCGGGACACAAAAGTAGATTGCAAGGGTGGGGTTTACGGCGAGCGCATTCCACACACCATTTAAACACATTGTAAACATCCCCCGACATTCCCGGCCAGAATAAATCGAGTCTGACGGTTGACAATGTTTTTTGCCCTCCCAGGTGCATGAATCGTTCAAGTGTGGCCCGAATAATTTTACCCTGCAGAACAGTGGGAACAACAATGCCACAGTGTTGCATCTCTCCATCCCATCTCATCAACAACCCCTCCTTGAGAATGATAGGGGACAACCCTCGACAGTTTTTCCCACCCTCAACACTCCCAACACGGCGCCTCAGTTTAAATAAGGAGGCGTCCTCCGCCTGGAGTCGCCCCCCTTCAGTGTGCGTGAGGCCGATCGTATTTTCACACGTGTCGGCAGTATCAGGGGGTGGGACGTCCACTGATGCCACAACAGTCTGAGGCTCTACACCGCCCTGCACCCATGAGACATGCACACTGGTTCTTTGGTGACGGTAGTCCTGGAGGACCTCTAGCCACCGGGAGAGGTGCCCAGACGGTTGTTTAACCCGCAACGCATACTGGAGCGCCGCGTGATCCGTGCGTACCTCAAACCCTCTGCCATAAAGGTGTAGAGGTGGTACGTACCGGGATGTAGTGAGTCATCGCGTAGCCGGTGTCTACATCACGGTCCGCACACGGGTGGCTACACCGACGTCCGCACTAGCCTCGCCCCTCGAGGAGCAGAGGGCTATATAAGGCGATGCGCATGAGCGCTCGGGAGTCGTTGGAACCAGTGAAGAATGAAGACGGAGCAAGCTACACAGGACCCTGGGACCCCTAACCCCGCTGCCCTTATCAGGGCCAGGACTGTGTGTGGCTCAGTGGTGAGACCCTGGGTACTCACAGCCCGACGTCATTATCAGGGCCGGGTTTGATGAGCCAGTGGTTGGGACCCGCACCCTGGCTAGGTCGGGTCAGATAGCCTTCTCTAGGAAGGACATAGCCGGAGGACCTGAGAGCGTAGCCAGTGTCAGGCACGCGTAGCCGTAGGCTGTGTTCCTAGGCTGTATAGATGACTGTGCTGTAGGGTGTTATAAATAAATACGTGCTGCCTCCGTCAACTCGTCTCCTGCAGTATTTAAGCCGTTACAACTGGTGTCAGAAGTGAAACTGTCTTCACGTGATGGATACCAGGAAGACTATTCGTACTCACGAGCAGGGCCAGGAGGACGACCAGGAGGGGCCGAGCCAGCAGGGTTCGGACGGGGAAGCAGAGGGGGTGCCGACACTGCAGCACCCGTCACGGACGGCCGACACACCGCTCCAGCTGGGGGATGGGCTCCAGGATGCCCACTCCCGCCTGGCCGAGTTGCTACTTGCCACTGCCTCCATATTGGCGGAGATCACTGCATCTAGAGGAGGGAGGACTGTTGCCCGGGAGGAGAATTGGCGCCAAGCGCCGGCTCACGCCAGCACCGCGCCGCAACGCAAGGATTGGTGCCAAAATCAGCTTCCCGCCACGGACACTGAAATTAGTGCCATTTTCCCGCCTAGTTCATTGACTGGCGGGAACTGAGAGCACCATGTGGGCGAGGAGTTCCAGTCACCGCCTCCCACGTCATCGGTGCACACCAGATTTCGCCACGACCAACCCATGGAAGGGGCCGCCATTTCCCTGTGCAACGGCGCTGTGCGGTAACATCAGCAATCGGGTGAGGAGCAGGCGTTCCAACAGCGACTGCCTGCGTTGACGGCCTTCCAAGCTGAGGGAGGCGACTGGGGAGCCTTTCAACGAAGGTTCCTCGCTCACCAAGAGATGTCGGGGTGGACCGATGCCGCGGCACTACGCGCGCTACCAGCGACTCTGGATGATGATGATCTTGCCACCTTCAGGTCGACTCCAAGGTCTGGCCACTCCACACTCCATGCTGCGCTCCGCCTCATCGCCAGGGTCTATGGACCACCGTCGGCCTGCCACCACCAATTCTACGCTCGCCGTAAAGGTGAAACGGAAACCCCTCCCGCCTACCGCACTGCGCTGCTAGCTCTCGCTGACGCCGCTTTTCCTCGCATGGATGAGGAAGGCAAAGACGCGATGGTCACGGAGCAGCTTCTGGCGTTGGCGCAGGACTTGGGGGTTCCTATTAACGTGGTAGACGAGGTATATATATGCTCGTTGCGGGTTGCTACGAGTATCCACGCGCACGAAGTTCTTAAACGGAAGCTGCCTGTCGTCTGCGCATCAGCCTCAGTTTCCGCATCAGCCTCGGCGCCCAGCGAACCCCAAGGCGCTCTACCACAGGAGGAGGCCTTCGCCACGGCATGATCGGGGGACTGGAGGTCTGGAAGTCGTTCGCCCCTGCGATCGCCCCAAAAGCTGGAGCAACCGAAACCAGCGACGGCTCTCGTCACGTGTTACAACTGCGGCCTTCGAGGCCACGTTGCATCTGGGTGCCGGGCTCCACATCAACGTGCCACAGGACCTCGGCCAGACGACGCCCAAGGCCCTGAGTCGTCCCAACAGTCCCCGGCAAGTCGCGGCACTACACATGCTCGGCCCACTCACACGCTACATACGAGTCGCCGCGCCGCGCCTGATGGGCCGCGGAATTCGGGTGCCGGTTCAGTGTGGGGAGGGGGGTTCGTACGGGAGCTCGGACCGGGCCAATGGTCTGAGCTGGCCTATAGGGTAGTGGCTGCGTCGGCCGGTTCGTCCGTAGTTACTGGGTCGATCGAGGGAGTTGAGGTTCGGGTTTTGGTTGACATGGGGGCGTCGGCGACGATCATTTCCGACCTTATTTATGATATTCTTCCCGTTCAATGTCGACCCTTACTCCCGGTAGACGTTCCATGTTATGCGGCGAATGGGAAATCTTTGGGTATTGTGGGTCAGATCTGGGCAGCTATTTGCATTGGGGATATTTAATTATCGGGACCTGTCTTGGTCTCATCATCTCTGGCGGTCCCATGTTTATTGGGAACAGATTTTCTGGCTAAAATGCCGATCAAGATCCTCATTGATCAAGGTTGCATCGAACTCCCCTCGGGTTGCCGCAAAGCATTTTTGTCCATCCCTACCAAATTACGCACGGTTTGTGCGACGGAGCAGGCAATGGTAACCTAGACGGTATGCGTACCCCCGGGATCACAGATGCTGGTGCCCCTATGCTTGCGGAAATCTTTTGGAGTGGGTACAACGGAGCATGGTGTACTGTTAGGTCCGTCTAACACAGCTGTCAGGGGTTTGGATTTGGCGGTGGCTCAGACGGTGGTGCGGGGAGACAGAGACCCCTTCGTTGTGGTTTTAAATGCGGGGTCACGAGCAGCTGTGATTCCACAGGGTAACATGCTTGCTCATGCAGCACCGGTACCCGTGGGTGAGCAACTGATAGCACATATTGATTCTGCTCCGGCTCCGCATCTTCAATCGGGGGGTAATCAGGGGTGGTTGGACTCACTGTGTTCTGGATCCAGTGACCTGTCTAGTTCACAGTTGGGGGCATTACGCGGCCTGTTACTCGAATTTTCGGACGTTTTCAGCAAGCATAAATATGATATTGGTTGCACTGACCTGTTACGTCACCACATTGACACAGGTGACGCGGCCCCCATTCGGCAAAATCCTTTCCGGCTGAGCCCAGCCGAGAAGGAACATGTGCAATCAGCTGTTAATGACATGCTGTCTGCCGACATCATTTCGCCCTCATCCAGTCCATGGGGGGCCCCCATAGTGCTTGTGAAAAAACACGATGGGTCCCTGCGGTTTTGCATTGATTTCCATCGCCTTAATAAGATCTCGGTGGCTGACGCATATCCGCTCCCCAGAATGGACGAATCCTTGGATGCTTTAGCGGGGGCACGGTATTTTTCCACATTGGATCTGCTATCGGGATTCTGGCAACTGCCCCTTGACGAGGTGTCGAAACCCACACGTTTCAGACACCTGTGGGCCTATTTCAGTTCAATCGGTTGCGCATGGGACTCCATTCAGCTCCCGCAACGTTCCAGAGGTTAATGGAATTGGTTTTGTCGGGCCTTCAATGGGATACCTGTTGAATTTACCTGGATGACGTCATCGTCTTCAGTAGAACGTTCGAAGAGCACCTCCAACGTTTGAGGGCAGTGTTCCTCAGGATGCAATCCGCCAAATTGAAGTTTAAGCCGCAAAAATGCCACTTACTCCGGGAATCGGTATGGTACTTAGGGCACATCGTCGGCCATTCGGGGATCTCCACTGATCCCGCTAAGACACATTGTGTCAGTTCTTGGCCAACGCCCACTTCGGTCAGCGAGGTCCGCAGTTTTATTGGGTTTGCCTCCTATTACCGGCGGTTCGTCGAACAGTTTGCCACCATAGCCAAACCCCTGCACGCTTTGACGGCACAAGGCGTGAAGTTTCGCTGGGGACTGGAGGAGGAGGCCGCTTTTCGCTCCCTTCGGAACGCCTTGGTGAGTGCTCCGCCCTTGTGTTACCCTGATTTCACCGAGCCGTTTTTGCTTGACACGGACGCCAGTAACACGGGCATTGGTGGGGTTATCTCACAGGTGATCGGGGGTGTCGAACGCGTGGTAGCCTACGGTAGCAGGGTTTTGTCACTGGTGGAACAGCGGTACTGCGTGACCCGTCGCGAGTTACTGGCTATTGTGGTTTTTATCCAACAATTTTGACCGTATCTCTACGGCCGACACTTCACTGTCCGTACGGACCATGCGGCGCTTCAATACGTGCTTCGCGTTGCCCAGCCATCGGGCCAGTTGTCCCGGTGGTTGGAGGTCCTCCAGGACTATCAATTCACGACTACTTACCGTAAGGGTGTGAGCCATACCAACGCAGATGCCCTGTCGCGGTTGTCACCACGTACGGAATGTGCGTGTCTTTTGGGATCGGGGTGTTGCAAACCCCAGGCTGCCGTCCCTCCGGCAGCTCTATGACGGACTGGCCAAGCGGACTCGCGCTAAATCGCGCCACTTCTCGTAACGGGGGGGCCGGTTCCGCCGGGTGACCGCATCACAGCAGCCCCTTTTTGACTGTCTGGACGTCCCGCTTCTACGGGGCGTGTGGGGTCGCGAGTGCGGGTCACGGGACGTCGTAATGTTGTTTTTTTTTACGTATGTATATATTTTTTCTCGTCGACATTGTACATATGTTCTTGTTGTTGAGTGTTGGGGGGTTGGGTTATTTATTGGGCGTTCGTGTGTTGTTGTTGTTGTTGTTGTGGTGGTTTGGTTAATTGTTGTGTTGTTGTTGTTACGGGGCACACACAGGGTTCTGTGTTTTTTTTTTGGGATGCATTCTTTATTGCATGAGGGGGTTTTGCAGCCGTGCCGGCTGCGAGCTATGCGGAAGGGGGTGATGTAGAGGTGGTACGTACCGGGATGTAGCGAGCCATCGCGTAGCCGGTGTCTACATCACGGTCCGCACACGGGTGGCTACACCGACGTCCGCACTAGCCCCGCCCCTCGGGGAGCAGAGGGCTATATAAGGCGATGCGCATGAGCGCTCGGGAGTCGTTGGAACCAGTGAAGAATGAAGACGGAGCAAGCTACACAGGACCCTGGGACCCCTAGCCCCGCTGCCCTTATCAGGGCCGGGACTCTGTGTGGCTCAGTGGTGAGACCCTGGGTACTCACAGCCCGACGTCCTTATCAGGGCCGGGTTTGATGAGCCAGTGGTTGGGACCCGCACCCTGGCTAGGTCGGGTCAGATAGCCTCCTCTAGGAAGGACATAGCCGGAGGACCTGAGAGCATAGCCGGTGTCAGGCACGCGTAGCCGTAGGCTGTGTTCCTAGGCTGTATAGATGACTGTGCTGTAGAGTGTTATAAATAAATACCTGCTGCCTCCGTCAACTTGTCTCCTGCAGTATTTAAGCCATTACAATGGTATTGCTGTACAAAATACACAACGGCCAACAACTATCAATGTGTCACGCAGTAGCACTGCTCTGCTGGGGACAATACTCGACTCCCATATGCCACAACATTCTCCACTCTATTAACAACCTAAGACAACACGGCGCCATTTCCGGCATTACTAGCGTCCATGTCCACGATGAAGGGCACGGAAAAATCAGGGTATCGGAGGGGAGGTGCCTTGACCAGACCATCCCGTAGCGTGACAAACGCCACTTCCTCCTCCTTCCCCCATCGAATTGTTTGGCCTTTAGCCGTGCAAATGTGAAGTGGTTTCACGATTGTCACGAACCCAGGCACGAAACGGCAGTAATAAGAGGTGAACCCTATGAAACTTTGCACCTCACCCACCAACTTGGGGGTTGGCCATGTGCGCACACATGCCGTTTTGTCAGGATCTGTTGCTATCCCTGCTTCGCTAGCAATGTGCCCCAGGTACCGAACTGACCTGTATAATAGATGGAATTTTTGCGGCTTAAATTTAAGATTAGCTGTCCGTATTTTTACATAAACTGCCCGCAACCGTTGCAAATGTTCTTCGAACGTATGTCCAAACACAATCAAGTCATTTAGGTAAATTGAACATGAGTCCCATTGGAGTCCTACCAACACAAACTCCATGAGTCTCTGGAACGTGCACCGGACTGGAATGGAGCCCCATCGGAAGGCGGTTAAATTCAAACAACCCTTGCCGAGTACGAAACACAGTCTTTGGTTTAGCACTTTCATCCAAAGGCAACTGCCAGAACCCAGATAGTAAATCAAGGATGGAGAAGAACCGCGCCCACGATAGAGGATCCAGGGAATCATCCATCCGTGGGAGCGGGTACGCATCAGCCACGGACACCTTATTTCCGTCGGACTCAACCTATACGGGCTTTGCCGAAAGTGATGCAAGAGGGACGTGCGGCCAATGTCATATTTTGACAGGCTCCGCACCTGTTTCCTCGCAGCTTGCGGCTGACGTGTGAGCTAAGACAGTACCCGCCTGTATTACAGTGGTGCTCAGACCAGCATTTAAAACTTGAATAAAGGGTTCCTGATCGCTACTAACCACAGTTTGAGCACCCACTAATGTAAGGCTCTGGACCGCTTTGTTGGAAGGTGTTAAGAGGATTCCCCGACGGTAGCTTCCAGATTGAGCTGCTTTCGCAGACGCAAGGGCACAAGCATTTGTGCACGGGAGGAATTTTTACAGTCTCTACCACCAGAGCTTGGACTGTGGCGTTTACTGTACACAACCGAGTCGGGGAGGACAAAAACGCCATTGGGCGACCCGATGGCAATTCGATGCACCCCTGATGCACAAAGATCTTGAGGGGCATTCTCCCCAGTAAATTGTTACCCAATAAACAGGGTAGAGCCAACCATTTTGAAACTAGCACTGGCCCTGTCATCAGAATATTACCAATGCATACTGTCACAGAAATTTGACTAATGATCCCCAATAACCTACCATTAGTGGAAAAACACGGGATTTCGACGGGGCTGAGGTTACACGACTTTTTCGGTAAAATATTATAAATAATTTCAGAAATAATTGTAGCGGATGCTCCGGTGTCAATGAGAACTTGCACTTCAACCCCTTACATGGTTCCCACGATCGCTGACGATCCCGCCGCCGCCACAATACGATGTCCTAATGCAGACCATTGACCTGAATGGCGCAGCCACCCGCCACCCGCCAAAACCCTATTCTCACGCTCCTCAACCCAGCGAGGATTGACAACACGCGACCCCGACCTGGCGCACAAACGCGATGCATGAGGTGTATGCAAGGGCCGAGTGTGTGGTGTATCATGACTCACCTGAGGACCCAGCGGAGTGGAAGACGGCTGGGCAGAGAATGCCATGGAAAACGTCCGTTGGTTGGCCTGGCATTCCCTTGCAACTTGTCCTGGCAGGCCGCACTTAAAGCAGACGACGGGGCGCTCCTTGGGCGGAAAAAGGTCCCCTGCTGCAGGTCTTGCCCTCCTTGTCGCCCTCCATCATTCTCCCACCGCCTGTCGCCGTTGACCAAAGCGTAGACTTGGGGAGGCTCCGTGCCTTCCGGTGCTCCCGCCATCTCGGAGGATCTGGTGCACGCAGCCACCCCCGCCCGGCCGCTTCAAGTTGAAAAGTGCCTGGATACATCGCGCAATCGTGAGTGACGACAAGTCGTCATCTTCTGTGGCTGGCAGGGCGACACTGATATCTTGCATACCAGGGAGTCTAGAGCAGCTTGGTCCATCTTGGGGTAAGCGGCCTGCGCCAGTGACAACAGCACGCTGTGGAAGCAGAGAGGTGTCTCGGTTTCCTGCTGCATTCGCACGGCAAACTTGTGTCGCACGTTAGATGGTGGGTCAAAAATCCCCGCCATCTGGGCGAGGGCTTGCGGCAGCGTCACCCTGTCCTCTGGTGGGATGGCGTAGAACGCTGCCAAGGCACAGTTATCCAGCATGGTGGGGAGCGCCCGCAGTGTCTCCACCTCAGTTCACCCCACCAGGTCACAGGTGGCGATGAAGTGCCGCCGGAAGGAACGCCGCTCAGTTGCCACCTTCAGCTGTGAATTCGTGAACGAAGGGCAGCCGCTTCTTGAGCGACGGCTTCTCCATTCGCGGTTTTGGTGGCAACTACATTTTGGCGGGAATCTCGTCCCGCCCGGCAACCAAAATGGCAGCCGCGCACGCGGACTGCGCCTCTGTGGCCAGACAGTTCGTTAATGTGTGTGTCAGAGTCAGTGAGCATGGGCTGTAGCCTGCAGAACGAATAGGTTTCATACCAGAACTTCAGCATTAACATTTTCACTGCTCCACTGCTCGCACCTCTAATTAGCACGGTTGGCTGCGTATGGTGCAAAGAAATTCAACATACAGTACATAAATCTTAACTTAAAGCTTTCGTGACTGCAGGAATTCATATTCTTTGGGCCTTTCAGTAAAGCCACGTAGATAGAAAAAATAACAAAAATCTAAATCACGGCGTTTCGATCGCAACACAAGCAATCATTTTGTGTCAAAATCACGACGTTTCGATCACAACACAAGCAATCGTTTTGTGTTGTGATCGAAACGTCGTGATTTAGATTTTTGTTATTTTTTTCTATCTACGTGGCTTTACCGAAAGACCCAAAGAATATACAGTACATACATTATTGTATCTATATCCACAATTATATAGAATGTATATGTACACGTACCAGTATACAACCTATTCCGTTGAGTTATAACACAATGATGGCGATTTCCGTACTTCATCAGGACCTCACAACAGCTTTGTGGGTTTAGTTTATTCCAAGGCTCTCTGAGTAACAGTGTTAGACACAAAGTCAGCGCGGATAACAACAGCGTGAGGCAAACCAGATACAAAAATAGATCATCATCCCGTCAGCGACACAAAGTCGTGTGGCTGATGGTATGTGTAAAAATATATATTTTACTTATGTAGAGGATGTGTGAAGGAGGCGAATTGTCCTGCTTGTTTATTGTTACTCACATTTATTTGGAACTGCTTGTTGTTGTGTTTAGTTGGTTGTCCTTTCTGCGCAGCTCTGTTGAACACAGTTGGCTACGTGTGGTGCGAAAGAAGTTCAACATGCATCCTGTCCATTCTATACAAAGACGCTCTTCATTATTGTGTTGTGTATTTAATTGTTTTTTGTCGATCTAAGACCCATATCTGAGAGTGCCCTCGCTTTGTCTACACCAGAGACAGCATTATTTTAAAGACAATGCATCTATATCTATATATATAAAAAAGGTCAAAAATTGTGGGTTTGTGTGTGGTCGCGCGCTTGGCTCTCCAACGGTGAGGTTTAAATAAAAAAAATTGCCAGGCACCACGCCGTAAGCCCCACGGTCAGCAAGCGCTATTCCTTTTTCACTTCCGTCAACTTTAAATTAGTTTAATTAGCGATTTACTGCGATTTTTGTGCGCTTCGTTTTTATTTATTTATTCATGATGCGTGCACGACCATACCAACTCACGCGCCTTTGGTGGGGAGGATGGCCCATGCCAAGTCACACGCCTTCGGTGGGAGTGAGGGTCGCGTTAAAAATCCTATAAAAAATACACTAAACGCTCACGATGCATGCAGTTATTACTACTATACAGTCGGTAGATGCTACCACTATAGGCCATAGATATTACTGCAGAGCGGCTGGGGACATCGTGCCTGGGGGGGGGGGGGGCAGGGGTAGCAGCCCAGCCTCAGACTGCCAAGGTGCCACCTCGGCCGGCTGGACAATCTAGGCGAGGCCGAAGGCTCTGCACGGGACTAGACCTCACCACGCCACCCTGTCAGGTGAGTACTGTATGCTATAGAGTCGATAAATACTGCTATAGAGTCAGCATGTACTACTGTAGGGATAGAAGGTACCACCACAGTCGGTATGCACTTCTGTAGTGATAGTAAGTACCACCACAGTCAGTATGCACAGCTGTTATCATTGCAGGTACCACCACAGTATGCACTGCTGTCATCATAGCAGGTACCACCACAGTCAGTACGCACTGCTGCTACATTTAAGAGTATTTTTGAAATATTTAAAAGACCCGGGAAACGCCGGGTACTTCTTGCATGTTCACCACAAGTATTTTTGGTTAATGCGGACTTGATCCCTTGCAAAAGGTATCTATTTGGTGTTTGAACATCTTAACACAACTCTTGTTTTATTGCCAGAAAGGGTAAAACCTATTCTTATTTTTCAGAATTCCAATAGCGTTTAATACTGTGTTAGCCTCAACATTGCATGGAGAAGGCCGATTGGCTAAAAACGACAAAATATCCCCTTTTTAATGAGTAAAAGTATTTTAGCATCTTGTGATGTTGAGTTATCCACTATTTTACGTCGAAGTTGCGAGAAGCAGTAACTTTCAAATGTATTTGTGCGTGTGTTGTGTTAAATTATTAATACCCTGCGTGTGCAGATTGTAAAATATGTCTCTTGGCGTCTCTGTCTCACATCCCCCGCTTCTCTCTCTCTGCTCGGCGTTTAATTTACATATACTGGAACATTTACAGATTGTAAAGAAAGTAAATGGCTTGGCTTTCCAACCCACCGGTGTGCTGTACTAGTGACGAGTTGGCATGTTCTGCTTATGTGACAACCCTTACGAGTTTGGTTGTCGGGTGGTGGCGGGTTTTAATGACACATTTACATATTTACGCGATCTAACCCCCAAAAACCCTCTATTATACTATACTCTTAGTTCTTTCGGTAAGTCACATAGGTAAAAAAATAAATTAAAATTAATAAAAAATTAAATATTAAAAAATAATAAAAATCACGACGTTTCGGAGGCAACACAAGTCTCCGTCATCAGGTGGTAGGCCTCGGCAAGGTAAGGTAAATTACCCTTTTTACCGGGTAAAAGGGTAAAGGTGTCAACATGCCAAGGGGTAAGGTAAAAGGTAGGGTAAAGGTAGCTCGGAAGAATTACCCGGTAGGGTAAAGATAGCGCAAAGTATTACCTGGTAAATACGGTACCGTGTTTACCACTAGAAGCTCCGTGGCGCAGTCCGTGGCCTCCATTTAATAAGTAATATTAAAAAAAACTTTTTTTTTTAAACACGCTTTTATTAAATGTACTCGTAATGGAAGAACTCCACGACTCCAGGAAGTGGCCCCGAAGCTTGCCACAACGTAAGGAGCCGTGGTGATTTACAGCCAACGTGAGTTGAGCGTGGACAATTAGAGCCAAGCCGAAACATAACGTATACAAAAGATCTTTAAAAATATGTATTTTTTTAGTGATATAATATAGTATTGTCACCATTATGACGTACGTATACCAAGTTTGCAGTCGATACCACATTAGGAAGTGGGTTAAAATTGAGTTACAAGATTTGAGGATACGACAGCGACGACGACAACAATGACAACAACGACAACAACAACAATAACGACAACAGACAGAGTGAGTTCAAAGAAAGCGTGTAAAATTGGAATCATCGAGAGTATTCTATATGAATAAAGCGCTCTACCCAGCATTTACCGTTATAAACCTTGTTGTTCATGTGTAGTTCCCTAGTAATTACCCTGTAATCAGGTAATTTGTATGGGGTAAGGGTAAAAGGTAGGCTCGTTGCTTTTTACCTTTTACCTTTTACCTTACCTGCTAAAGGGTAAAAGGTAAGGGTAGAGTGATTGTATTGTGGTAAGGTAAAAGGTAGGGTAAAGGTAGGCTCGTTGTTTTTACCTTTTAACTTTTACCTTACCTTGCCGAGGCCTAAGGTGGGACCGTCACAGCCAGATTTACCTACGTGACTTTACCGAAAGAACTAAGAGTATGAATCCTTGCAGTCACGAAAGCTTCAAATCTAAAACTCTATTATACTGTAATTTAGTAAACAAAAAAAAACACAATTGATATTATCAAGCAGAACCCTCCTGAATATGAGCCCAGGGACTCATTGCCGAGACTTTCTTGTGCAAAGCAAGGACGGTATTAATGGGTTTTGTATTACAATTCCGTTATCAGACTGCCCATTGTACATACGCCATTGTGAGCGAGAATATAAATTACATATGTAATAGTAATATTCATGAATATAATAACAAATTATATCAGACCGCGTTTTTACTGTAGTCAGAGCACTCAACTCAAAACCAGCACCACTAACACCATCAGCACCACCAGCATAACAATCACCAGCACGATCACCACCACCGGCACCACCAGCAGCACCACCACTACCAATAAGTACCACCACGATTCCCATCACCACCATTAAAGACACAATCCCCCAGTATACCCTTAACAGACTGTTGGGGCAAGTGCTGTTAGCGAGCACCTATGAAGGCTGGCACAGTACACGAGGGAGCGGGTGGCCAGAACCACGCCCGGCCGCCTTTGAGGCTGTGTCGAACTAGGGGAGGCCCAGGACTGGTTCAGATATTCGTCACTTGTGTTGTCCGTGAGCAGGACTCGAACTAGGGTCGCCCTAACCGCTGCTGCACATAACCAGAGAGATACCAAGATGGTAAGACAGAGACACAGTGAGAAACAGTGAGACAGGGAAGCGCAAAGATACGAAGAGAGAGGCAGAGATACAGAGACAGTGTCAGAGAGACGCAAAGAGAGAGATACATAGCCACACAAGGAGAGACAGAGAGACCAAGGGAGATACACAGAACAACATAGAGACATGGAGATACACATACACACAGGGGCACAGATAAACGGGGAGCCAGGGAGACACAGTGACAGTGCTTCTGGTAACAATAACAAAGGAGTGACAGAGGACAATGCTCAGTCAGCCATCAGGATTTCAAGTCGAACTTGACTTGCCTTGTGACAGTAATCAGGAGTACCCACTGTGAAAACGAACTCGAGGAGCAGGCTGTAGTGAGTTCTAGGCTCATCAGTTTAATTCTGCTTACCTTGCAAGCATGATCCAGTGTGACAGGGAGCAGGAAATCCCAGGAATATAAATACAAAGCAGCCTACGACTTGGTTACATTGTCCAGGTAACGATAGACCCTAGGCACGGAATATTGGGTTGTCAAACACGCGTAGCTACTGCATGCTCCGGGTAGGTCTCAGTAAGGTTTACTGGTGACACGGTTCGCCTTCTTCTTTCGTATGGTATTGTGGAAAGTAACCGTTTTTATTTTATCTTAATGATCGTCATAAATTAATGCAAAGGTTCCTCATCCAGTCTAATTATGTGGTTGATGCAGTGTGGATTTCAGCGATGCCGACAGGATGTCCATGGATGGAGCATTCATCGGTGATGTGCTTGATGGTTTGGACTTCTCCACAGTCGCAGTTGGGCGATTCTTTGATCTTCCACTTATGGAATGCCGTGTTGTGTTCGAGTGCGGTTCAGTGTAGTCCATAGTCGTGGAAGAGAGAATCCCGGTACTTCCACCATCGGATCGTGAATTATGTTTTTGTTTGCCACGTCCATAGCCGCCCATGATTCAGACCACCAAGTGGCATTGTCTTTATTTTCGCCTGCTAGAGCGGAGGCACGTATCCAGAACGGTTTCCTGGATTTTAGCCTTGGGCGTGGGGATTCCTTTAGATCTTGATGGAGTGGCAGAATGACATTTTTCATTATATTGTTGTACTCCCGTGTCATCGCATCATCACGTCGGATGTTGGCCGGGGCGATATTTTCCAGCACAGGAAGCCACGGGAGTGGAGTAGACTTTAGGGAGCCGCTGATGATATGAAGCGTGTTGTTAATGTCGGCATCAATAAGGTTCGTGTGAGGGCTTGCACCCCACACCAGGGCACACTACTCCGCAGTGGAGTGAACAAGGGCCTGTGTCGATATCTTGAACGTGCTGGCATCGCTTCCCCAGGTTGTTCCTGAAAGTTTCTGAATAATATTCGCTCGTGCTTTGATTTTACCTTTAGCTTGTTTGAGGTGGTGACGGTAGTTAAACGTCCAATCCAGAGTAACTCCTAGATACCGAGGGTGTTCATCATGCCTTAGCTTCGCCCCGCAGAAGTTAACATTCAACGTTTTCTAAGCTTGTCTATTGTTCAGGTGGAAGGCGTAGACGATGCTCTTCGATGGGTTTGGCTTAAGGTGGCAATTCTTGAAGTATTCTTCCAGAGTCTTCAGATCTTTTTCGAATACTGCCTCAGTGTCCTCCATTTTCCGTACTTGGGTTGGAAGTGTGATATCATCCGTATATTTGAACTTATGGAAAGATGTCACTGGAATTTCGCTAGTATAGAGATTGAACAGCACTGGTACCAGAACTGATCCCTGCGGGAGTCCATTGTTCAATCTTCATGGGCTGCTGGCAGTTTCACCAAGGTGGATGGTGAAGTATCGGTTGCTCAGCATTTCAGTGATTAGTCTAATTGTTGGGCGGCAAGGCACGGCTTTTGCAAGCTTCAGCAGGAGTCCCTTCCGCCATACGGTATCATAAGCTGAAAAGAGGTCGATGAAAGCTGTTGTTGTTTTGAGCTGGCGTTTGAAACTGGCTTCGGTGTGACTAGGTTAAGGCAGGCACCTGGTCGCAACAATTTAGACCAGTTCTACATCCTGCTTTTTCCTGAGGAACTATTTCCTCAAGCGTGGGCATCAGCCTTTTGAGTAGAAGCCGCCCCGTTAGTTTGTAGCAGATGCTGAACAGGGAGATAGGGCGGTAGTTTTGAGCGTCCGATGCGTTCTTTCCTGGTTTCAGAATGGCTATTATCCTTGCATCTTTCCACTCCTTCGGAACGATGCTTGCGCCATCCCCGAGGCGTTTAGAGCGACCCTTACGCATGGCTACACCGAGATGGCCACTATTTACAACCCCCCATCTAATGTGCGAAGAAAATTCTGCCTACGACGAAGGGGCGAGAACGAGACGCCGCTGGCGTATCGCAGTGCTCTCCTTGCTCTGCGGCACGTGGCTTTTCCGCGAATGGACAGACTCGCTCTGGACTCTGTCGCCTTCTCTCCTTGGCTCGGGAGTTGGATGTCACCCTTGCGGTGACAGAGGACGACGAACTAACCTCCCTGCAGGTGGCCCGTAGCATCCAAACACACCTCGACCTCAATTACCGGCCAGCGGTGGCGGCCAGTACATCGGGGCCGGCCGCGGACGATTACGTGGGTGCCTTCTTCAACCACGGGTTGGAGGGGAGGGGTGCCGTGCGGCGCCCGCAAGTGCGATGGCTAGCCAAACCAGCCGCCTGGGCATCCCTACCATACCTGCTACAAGTGCGGCTGCGCGAGACACATCGCCATCGACTGCCGCCGCGGGACCAGAGGGGTCCCGCTGCATCCATCCTCCGGCTCCAACGACTCCTCTTCCCATGATATACAGGCGAGTCCGGATGCATCATCAATCTTCAATCTAGCATAGGTCACGTGCAGCATCAGTCTGTGACATCTCATCCTGTCGCGAGTTGTACATGAGGTGCGCATTCGGTTATGTGTTGGCCGCGCGGCACCAATCAGTGGGACACGTTAGCTCATCGCGTTGTGGGCACTGTGGCAAGATCTTCAACAATTGTGGGGCTGATTCAGGGGATCCAGGTCCGGTTGTTGATAGAAACGGGGGCCGTAGCGACTATGGTTTCCGAGGCGGTGTTCCATATGTTGCCTTCGTCATTCGATCCTCTTACCCCCATGGAAAACGCTGTTGTGGCTAATGGGGGGAGCCTGGGCAGACTGGGGCAAATGTCGGCCTCTGTTCAAATTGGGGATATCCTTTAGGTAGGTCAAATTTTGATGTCGCGAACGTTGGCCGTGCCTTGTTTGTTGGGCACCGATTTTCTGAGCAGGATGCCCTTGAAAATTCGAATCGACCAGGAATGCATTGAATTACTGTCAGGACAGTGGTTGCAGTTTCTGCATTCCACTGGTAGACAGCTGTCGCAGAACACTGTCATTCATGTGATGGCTAGTCAAACTGTTACAGTGCCTGCGGGTTCATAAATGCTCGTACCTTTGCGATTGCCCAAAGAGTTGCCTTCACTGGGGCCGGAGGAAGGGATCCTGCTTACCCCTTCTAACATCGTGTCATGATCCCCTTCGCTGGTGGGGGCTATGACGGTTGTATCCACCGAGCAGACGCCGTTTCTGCAAGTACTTAATGCCGGACACGCGCCGGTTGTGATTCAGGTGGGTACTGTCCTGGCACACGCTTCGGAAGCCTGTTGTTTTGATGATGTGGAGCCGGCTCGTGTGGTTGCGGGAAATGTGTAGAAACCTCATATGCCAGAGTCTGCATGGCTGGAATCTCTGTGCTCCGAGAACCCGGCACTTACGGTAGTTCAGCGAGCTCAGCTGCGCTGGCTCTTGAACGATTTTTAGGATGTATTTAGCACTGGCAAATCTGATATTGGGCGCACTTCTTTCTTCCATCATCACATCAATACGGGCAATGCACCCCCAATTCGGATTACTTCACATAGACTCAGCCCCGCTGAGAAGAAACAGGTACGCCTGGCTGTCAATGAGATGCTGGCAGCAGATATTATTGCTCCGTCCAATTGCCCATGGGGTGCGCCCATAGGCCGAGTGAAGAAGCATGATGGGAACTTGAGATTTTGTGTTGATTTTCGCAAGCTAAATAAGATATCAGTTGCAGATGCGTATACCCATCCTCGGATGGATGACTCGCTCGATGCATTGTCGGGCGTACAATTCTTATCGACACTCAATTTATTATCTGGATTTTGGCAATTGCCCCTCGACGACGAGTCGAAACCAAAAACTTATTTTCGTATGCCCCAAGGCCTCTATCACTTCAATTGCCTTCCAATGGGATTAAATTCGGTGCCAGCCACCTTTCAGCGGTTAATGGAATTGGTCCTTGCAGGGTTGCAATGTGATTCTTGCTTTATATATTTGGATGACGTCATTGTCTTTAGCAAAACCTTTGACGAACATTTACAGCGATTGCACTCTGTTTTCGACAGAGTATGTGTGGCCAATTTGAAATTTAAGCCACAGAAATGCCATTTGCTTCAGACATCGGTTAAGTACTTGGGCCATATATTTATCGCGGATGGTGTCGCCACAGACCCGCAAAATACCTTGTGTGTACGCACGTGGCAGGCACCTAAGTCGGTGTCTGACGTCCACAGTTTCGTTGGATTAGCTTCCTTCTACCGGCGATTCGTTAAAGATTTTGCCACCATTGCTAAACCTCTGCATGCGCTCATGACCAAGGGCCAGAGATTTCAGTGGGATAAGGCCGAAGAGGAGACCTTCCTCTCCGTGCCGTGCTCACCGATGCCCCCCACTCGCATATCCCGATTTCGCTAAGCCCTTCATTTTGGACACAGACGCCAGCGATACAGGCATCGGGACAGTCCTTTCTCAACTTGTTGAGGGCACAGAGAGGGTGGTTGCATATGGCATTCGAGTCCTGTCTCCGGCTGAACAACGCTATTGCATCACGTGCAGGGAATTACTGGCCATGGTCCATTTCATTCAACTCTATCATCCTTATTTAAATGGACGGGACTTTGTCATCCGCACCGACCATGCGGCCCTCAAGTACTCCCTGCGCATCGATCAGCCATCCGGGCAGTTGTCCCGATGGCTCTAAATCCTCCAGGGATTCTCGTTCACAGTGGTGCACAGGAAAGGCACCCGGCACGTCAACGCTGATGCCTTGTCCCGTTTGCCGCCCCATGTCGCGTGCACGTGTGCCTCGGGCGCGTCGCAATGTCACCCCTCGCAAGGGGAGGCGCCCATGGTGCTCGCGGCGGCCGGGACAACGCAAGAGACTGACGCTCAATCGTCATGTGATTCTATTCTGGATCTCGACCATGAGACGTGGGCTAAGCTGCAGGTTGATGACGCCTCGCTGTTGACGTTGCGCCATCGTGCTTCTCCGGGACTGGGGCCCACAGGTCGCCCAACCATTGTGCTGCGTGAAGGACCCCTCATGCGATGGGAGGGGGAGTCACAGTGTTTTTCTTTGATCGTACCCAGGGGGGTAAACTTACGAAAGCTGTGCATGAGAAGTTCATTGCATCTGGGTGTGCATAAAACGTTGGCGACGTTGAAAAAGGACTTTTACTGGCCCGGCATGGAGAGTGATGTACTCCTCCTGATTAAAGGCTGTGCCGATTGTGCACGTCGGAAATCTCCTGCCCTGCGTCTACATTTTCCATTACAATCGATTGTCGTGTCACTGGTGAATGAATTGGTGGCCCGTGACATTTTGGGTCCCTTTCCGGTCTCCAAGAGAGGGCACAAGTACCTCTTTGTTGGGGTTGAATACCTGACTCGTTGGCCTATGGCCGGCCCCTTGGTTGACCAGTCGGCCGCATCTATAGCCGACACCTTTGTGAATGGCTATGTCCTAAATAAGGGAGCCCTGGAGCAACTACTCACGGATCAGGGCAGGAATTTTTCCTCCAAGTTGCTCCAGGAGGTGTGTGAGGTGTGTTAGGCATGCAGAAAATACGCACCTCATCGTATCATCTGCAGACTGACGGGATGGTTGAGCGGTTGCATAGAACCCTCACCACCATGCTATGCCAGCAAGTGACTGAGGGCCAGTCGGATTGGGATCTGCACATTCCGGGGGTCCTTGATGCTTACAGACTCGCCCCCCATACCTCGACGGGATTCTCGCCATTTTTTTTATGTATGGAAGGGAGCCCGAACCCCCTGTGCAAGTTCAGTTGGGATTGCGCCCCCTGCGGAAAGGATTGGCAGTGCCTGATCCGATGTTGAAAACACTTGAGCAGATGCTGTTGGCCCGCGAAGCTGCTAGGAGCAACTCGGCCCGCAGACAGGCCGGTAAAGAGCACTCAAGGGTCAGGGAGGGCCAGGAATACCTTGGCAAGTGGGGGACAGGGCTTGGTTACATTGTCCCCAAGTGCCTGTGGGCACGTCCCCGAAACTGTACCATCCCTGGCATGGACCCGTCGAGGTCATTGAGGTTCGGGGGCCGCAGTGCATGCATATCCGATTGGGCCGGCAGCACTGGTTTGTGCATCCTTCGCGGTTAAAAACAAATGTTCTGTCCGGTCTGGTCGATTCATCCCCACATCCCTGGCAGTCAGTGTCTGATGTGTCCGGTGTGTCGACCGCCACACCTGAGGTAACGGGCTGGGAGGAGGATACTTCTGTACCGCCTACAGGACCTGAGAACCTAATGCCCACGGACGAAGAGTTGCGGACTCCGACAGCGGACCGCTCATCACACCCGAGCGGACCTGATAATATATGCATTGTCTTTGAAACTGATTGGCCCACACCAGAGACAGCTTTCTTTTTTGAGCCTAGTCTCAAAACGCTGTTAGACCAGAAGACGCCAAAAGGTGTATAGCTACATCATGGGACCTCCTTTGCCAGTACCAAAATATGCCAGGCTAGTTGCACCTTGAGGCCACGTGAAGTGTTGATTACTCGCTAGCAGGAGATCACGGGACATTTCCAGGTGCAGTAACATCTATTGTTGTATTATACGTCTATGACCCTGCCTCTAAGCTCTCCATCTTTAGCAGTGGGTGTACACAATGACTGTAAATGCACGCGCGTGTTTGTGTGTGCGTGTAGAGAGGGAGGTGCCTCTTTATGGCGTGGATTTACTACAAGCGCCAGCTTCCAAATATTGATGCAAAACCATGGCACATTCATAGCATGAGCGATTCACACTGATAGCAGAGAGAATATCACCCCCATCAACACCACCCCCTCCAATACCCTCATAACCACCATAACCACCTTAACACCCCAACACCACCAACCCCATCACCCCCATCACGCCCCACCCCCTCCACTTTACCCCCCCCCCCCATTACCACCTCCACTAAACAAGACAAGATCCTCCGTATATAGCCTTGACAGGCTGTTGGGACAAGTGCTGTTAGCGAGCACCTTTGAAGGCCGAGATGGCACAGGACGGGGTAGGTGGCCAGCACCACGCCCGGCCTCTTTTGTCTCACCAGTGGCGATGTTTACAAACCGCACTGGGTACTCATTTGAGGCTGAGTAGACCTAGGAGGGGAGGCCCAGGACCGGTTCAGATCATCGTCACTCGTGTTGGCTGTGAGTGGGAATCTAACTTGGGTCACCGGATTCGTAGCACAGCACGCTGACTGCTACACCTCCAGTCCCCACACATTCACCATAAACACTGTCAGCCACATCATCACCGCCACTCCATCACCACCCCAACCTCCAACAACGTCTCAACCACCAGCCCCATCACCATCCCAACCTCCAACACCCGCACCATCGCCCCCCATCGCCCTCCTCTCCAGACCCAAGACACGCCGCGCCAGGCCCATGGAGACTCACTGAATGTTATATTTTATGATCAGTTTAACATTTATTGTAATATCTATACACACACACACGTAAAACGGCGACGTGAATGGGCCGAGGTATTGATTGAAGAGATAGGTGCTGGTGGGGGCTGCTGTTTTATGGAAGCGGGGAGGTTTAAAAGAATTAACGCACTTATTGCGAGTTGGACAGGTTGAGGACAAAGGGTGACTGATATTTTTGTTGTATGTTAAGAGGCTGTGTGTGCATCTGGTTGTGCATTCATGTGTATGTTTATTTAATGTAGTTCGATTCCTGGTCACGGTTAACATCAGTGATGAATTTATAAACCGGTTTCGGGCCTCCCCTGAGTCGAGTTAACCCAAGTTCAACTCGTGTGCCGAGCCGGCCTTAATATATGCTCGCTAACATAACTTTCCCCGACAGTCAGTTCAAGGCTATACAGGGGATATTTGTCTTTATCTGTGTGTTTGGCATCTGCCAGTCATCTCAGTCAGTCAACTCACGGCACCTGGGAATGTCCCGTGACCTCCTGTTAGCGAACAATCAACACTTCACTTGGCCTCAAGGTGCACCTAGCCTGGCACAAGCACCTGGGTAACGATGGTTGTTGTTCTGGTTGTATCTGTGTCTGAGTGAGTTGATATGTCTCTGCGTATATGACCCACCCCTACTGGACATCTGTGAAAAAGAGCTTTATAGCTCATCGGATTCCTCCAGTATAAATAAATATTCGGATTCTCTGCGTGTGTATCTGCGTGTACGTGTAGTGTAGCGGTTAGCGCGCTGCGCTGTAAATTCGGCGACCCGAGTTCGATTCCCGCTCACGGCCAACACCAGTGACGATTATATGAACCGTTCCCGGGCCTCCCTAGGTCGACTCAGCCTCAAATGAGTACCTGGTTCGGTGTGTGAAGATCGCCACTGGGGAGACAAAGTCGGTCGGGCGTGGAGCTGGCCACCCACCCCCTCGTGTGCCGTTCCGGCCTTCATAGGTGCTCGCTAACAGCACTTGCACCAACAGTCTGTTCACGATATACGGGGGAATGTTGTTTCTTTTTAAGACGTATATATCTCTGAGTGTAGCTATGACTGCGTGTGTATGTGCATCTGTAAGTGTGTGCGTACAACACGTGATTTCTCAAGGGGTTTAGAATCAATTGTACAATGCGGTGTCATTACATCTTTCACAACCGCTCTCTCAGACACGCTCTCTCTCTCACTCACTCCGCCTCTCTCTAGCACTCTCTCAAGCCCTCTCGCACTCTCTCAAGCCCTCTCACACACTCGCCCCCTCTACCTCACAAAATTTCACACGCAACCTCTCTCCCCTTCTCTCACACAACCACACATACACAAAGATCCCCCGTATAGCCTGCACAGACTGTCGGGGCAAGTGATGTATCACACACACACACATATACACAAACAGAGACAAAGATCCCCCGTATATCCTTAACCGACTGTTGGGGCAAGTGCTATTAGCGAGCACCTATGACACACACAACCACTCTCTCACACACAACGCTCTCCCCCTCCCTTACACTCACATTACTCTTCCTCATACACACAGATTCTGTTTTTTAAAACATCTAATTATGCAGTTCAATTCTGGCAGGCTGCCCTGGTTATCACTGCAGTGTTTATTAACCATAAAATGCTTCTTCTGCTATCAAGGTGGACGTTAAAGATTCCATGATGTCATTATAAATGAAATTCTGGTAACACGGTCCAAAATTTTAATGGCATTTTGGAAAATTACACTGCCAATTTACTCAATTGGGATTATACACAGCAACGTCGGCCCCCTACTGGCAGACTAATGCACAGGGAGAGCTGCCACTGTGGCTGCCATAGGCTAGAACACACAGCAGCAGTAACCTCATCGCCCGACTGTTTAAACCACAGCAGACCGTGTCTAAAAAAAAACACAGCAGCGAAGCCATACTTTGTGATGATCGCCCCGCACTAATACGAACGGCGCGAATACATAACGGGCTCAATTAGTATTGCATACACAAAAATATTGTATCTCCCTGTCGCCCTTTCCATCTCAGTGCGGTCGCATTAGGCTTAAAGGGATCACCGACCCCACCGTGACCTCGCTCTTTTATTTTAACAAAGTTTCGCCCCCTGTGATATTACATTAGCCCTTGCTCTGATTCCTCATCACCAGCGCAGGCAGAGCGCAGGCACCACCACTCCGCAAGCAACACAATAAGGCATGCTCGCATACATCACGCAACTTAACAAAATAAGCAAACTACAATGCTCCTCCTTCCCATGCGTCTCTCCACATGAAAACATTTATTTTTCTACAGATTCCATCAGCCACCCGGCCATCTGGGAGAGCGTAATTGCAAAAGCATTGGTTCAACACAAGAAAACCCTCGACTGGTTTCGACGTTCCATGTCTCATCAGCAGTCAGGCGTGCTTGACCTAGTGCTGTTAAATTGCCAGATCTTTATAGGCATATTCTTAATTTTTTTCGGTAAAGTCACGTAGGTAAAAAATTAAAATTAATAAAAGTAAAATAAAAATGGCCCTCTCTGTTAGTTGTGGGTGCTAGTTTGCCACAAAACTGTATTACACATACCACAGAATAATAACGAGCATCGTTGTGCATAATATCATACCATATTATAAAACGTTTTGCTGGCTGACTGGCTGAAGGAATGAACAGACGAACAGTCACGTCCATAGGACGTGCGCGTTGCTAGTAAGTAACAAACATTCATAAACAATGCCTCAACGCCTGAGGCTGGTTGTAATTACTGGCGAAACGTCACAGTACTCGAAGGGTAAATGCTGTGGGTTTACTCTCCAACACACCGGTGTGCTGAACTAGTAACGAATTAAATTTAGATTTAAAGCTTTTGTGACTGCAGGGATTCATCTTCTTGGTTCTTTCGGTAAAGTCACGTAGAAGGGAAGTAATAAAATAATTAAAATAAAACAATAAAATATGTTTGATTTTTATTATTTTATTACTTCCCTTCTACGTGACTTTACCGTAGTAACGAATTGTCATGTTTTGTTTACATGACAAACCTTACTAATTGGTTGTTGGATGTTGGCAGGTTTAACAACACATTGAAATTCACGCGATCTAACCCAAAAACCTCTATTATAAACAATGTCTCCTTCTTTCAGGTGGTGGTTAGAAGTCGGGTGTTGATCATGACATCGTGGAGGGAATTAAAAAGTGGAGCAGTGCGAGAAAATAATCAGAGAGGGGTGTTATGACCTGCAGTGTGGTGAGTGGGTGAGTGAGTGTGTTGTTGTGACCTGCAGTGTAGTGAGTGTGTTGCTGTGACCTGCAGTGTGGCGAGTGAATGTGCTGCTGTGACCTAAATGTGTTGTGAGTGTGTTGTTGTGACCAGCAGTGTGGTTAGTGGATGGGTGAGTGTGCTGTTGTGACCTGCAGTGTGGTGAGTGGGTGAGTGTGTTGTGACCTGCAGTGTGGTAAGTGGGTGAGTGGCTGAGTGCGGTGTTGTGACCTGCAGTGTGGTGAGTGGCTGACTGAGTGTGTGTGTCGTTGTGACCTGAAGTGTGGTGAGTAAGTAGCTGAGAGAGAGTGTGTTGTTGTGACCTGCAATGTGGTGAGTGAGTGTGTTATTGTGACCTGCAGTGTGGTGAGTGAGTGTGTTGTTGTGACCTGCAGTGTGGTGTGTTGTTGTGACCTGCAGTCTGGTGAGTGAGTGACTGAGTGGGTGACTGTGTTGTGTTGACCTGCAGTGTGGTGAGAGTGTGACTGTGTTGTTGTGACCTGCAGTGTGGTGAGAGTGTGACTGTGTTGTTGTGACCTGCAGTGTGGTGAGTGGGTGAGTGTGTTGTTGTGACCTGTAGTGTGGTGAGTGTGCTTGTTGCTCTGACACGCAGTGTGGAGTTGGCTGAACACGGTGTGCATGAGACGACGCGGACTGGTAGACCGAATCCTCAACATGGGAGCATTTCAACTTCGGCCCAATTTGTGATTTGTGTAGCCAGATTAGTGATGCGGAAATAGCCCGAATTACGTCTCCCCCTTGTTACGTCGTTTGGCAAATACGTCGTCACTTCATTATTATTACCACGACCTGATTTGCGTCGCCTCAGCCACACACTTACGTCGTTGACAGCATCGTCCGTTCCTTCTCGTTATCCGTCGCCTCTCAGCCTTCACCTCGACAACTTACCCTGTACATCACTTTGATTTACGTCAGCTCTAGGGGGCATAGTCCTAGTGATGGCCTGAGAGAGGGCAAGGGAGGACGTGATAGCCTGAGTGGGGCACGTGATGCTCGTTCGAGATCCTTCGGAAAAGGTCTCGAAGGGGGCGTGGCCAAAGGCGGAGCGAGGCCACGCTCAGGATCATAAAGAGACAGTCCCGAGTGTTGTTGGCTCGTCTGTGTAATCAAGCCTGGGTCTCGCATCATGTCGTCTCCGGGTCTTCGTCGAGAGTTAACTTGCTACTCACATAGTTAGCCACATCACCTACTATAGAACCCGAGTTACATTCAGTGTTACCCACTCGGGAAGTTGTTAAATGAAAGTGTTGCCTTCCAGTCCAGAGTGTGCGCCTCCGTGTTGAACAACACTACACATATATACGAGTAGCTGAGTTTGTGTGTGTTTTTGTTAGACATTTATTTGGAGGTCGCTTATTTGGGCTTCCGCTATACACCCCACCTTCTTCCTGTCTAAGCCAAGCCCCTTCATGCGGAGGTCACACACCCCTGTAACTTAAGCCCCGCCTTTTTTCTCTTTTCGGCTCTGTCTCAAGGGCTTCTTTTTAAAGGCATGTTAACCCCCCCCCCACCTATGAGACTTGCTTAACCCTGGGTTAAAAGCCAAGTTGATTTGAGTGAGCCAGCCGTGAGTGGCTAGCATACATGTCCACCCGCAAAAGGATTCTTATCAGTGAGAACCCTACTGCAAATCCTCGGGAAAACCTAATAAACGGAATCACTTGAAACATTTAACTGTCATGTTGCAGGCAAGGGCGAGGCCACTTTTGGTTTTTGAAAAGAGGTAGGGAGTTTACTAAATGAGTTTGCGAGCTGCAAAACGAACCTAATTTACACCATTTAGTGAACATCCCCATAGTAAATTAAATAATAACCATGTATAGTTATTAGTATCCCGCTGCTTTCTCATTAAAAGCCTGTTAGTAAAAGAAAGAAGCTCTTGCAGATGACCCTTACATATAAGAACTAAAACCATTGGCAAGCAGCTGCCAATGCACTGCGATGAATGGGACTGATCGTGAGATGTACAGCCAGTGAACAGCAGCAACAAGAAACGTGAGAATCAATTGCACGAACGCGAGACATCCCAAACCTGTGAAAAACACGAGTCTCAAGGGTAATTCTTGGCGCTTGCCTTTGTGTGGAGTAGTGGTGAGGATTGTGAATGGGGGGGGGCATAGCGGTGGTAGTGGTGAGTGAGGACAATAGGGGTCAGTGGAAACAATAGGTATGGGTTAGATGGCTTTATAATGACGAATATAATCTCTCAGATAAGCAATATCATTCAACGAGCAGAGATGGAGGAACTGTGGTATTGCCAGCCTTACGTAATGCACTGTATGGTGAACTTCTTTCGCACCGTGCATAGCCGACCGTGATAATCAGAGGTGCATATATTATCAATCTACTGGGTTTTTTTAGTCGAACATGGCAACATATTTTGCCACCCCAGTCAATAATAGTTCATACATCAGTGTTGATTGAAGATGACGCGTCTGTGCATTGGGCAGCTCATGTCTATACGTTTTGTGATTTAATATAGCCATTCCATGACAGCTCAGATAATTAATTAGTAAATTTTATGCTATCATTATGTTGCAAGGCTATCATTAATGGAGCTGTTTTACATACAGTTTGCATTCGTTTCACAGGAGGGGGCGATGTGGCTGTGTATAAACCAAATTGAGTGATTTGCAGTGTAATTTTGCACATTTGGCAAGGTTTAACCATGACATCCGACACAATGGCCTCAATTTTTGAATTATATCACACGATCTTTCACGTCCACCATGAAGCGGACAGCTCGTAGCGGTATTTGGACATATTGACGGTACGCTTGTGCAGCATAACAACACACAGGTCCTCATAAAACAGTCTGACGATGTCGCTTTTCCCCTTGAGTGAGCTGCAGATTATCCATCAGAAGTTACAGCTGCTTTCCCGTTCGCATGTGTGACATGAGTCGTAATCTTTTCATGCTACCGTCCGTCCGCCAAGAAATTATTCCAGAAATGAATCGAGCAAACCGTCCCGACCCAAGTCTCGGGCACGAGGAGTCAAATCTTGCCTTTGAAACACGGAACCAGCCAATCGTCATCAGGCTGTGTGCTGCTATACAGCAACAGACTGCGAAGCTTCGTGTTTAGCCGCTCACGTAACGTTTGTCTTCCGACTGCTTCGACATCGTGAGAACCAATTTTGACTCACACCACCACCCCGCAAGATTTTCTGACCGGGGTTGCGAATCGTGAGAAAATAAATAATTATTGCGAAAAATGTGCATGTTCTTTTCCCGTCCCAATAAGTTAATTTAACATTTAAATGCAATGCAGAAATGACGAAGGCGCTCCATCGGATTTGAACGGCGAGCCTCGACAACTTTGCGGCGAAGGCCACTCCATGATAGGTCAGCTGAGGTCGCTGTGCCAAGCAGATCGATGCTTCTGGCAAAGGAAAGGAAGTGATGGCGCATCAGCACATGTGGTCGTGGCCACTTCACTGCTCGCCCGTACGTCCTGGCGCGAGTAGCGTCGCTGCTCTCGATCGATACTCAATTAAAAGTGGAGGAGGGAAACGCGCTCCACGCGCACTCCCCTAAATTTAAAAATGCATCCAATTTTCCGCCACTCGCTCCGAGTTTACACCCTCCCATCTGCCCCTCCACCCACCTCCATCCCGGCACTAATTAAGAGAAGCAAGAACTTTTTTTTTTAAGGGAAGGAACGGGGTTCGGGACATATAAGTGGCCAGAGCCAACAAAAGTGCAGCAGAACTTGGCATGAAATAATTTGTTGCCGTGTGAAATTTTTTAATGTTAGTTGTATAAAATGCATGCGTACAATCTTATGAGTACACACATTTTAATAAGTATGTATTTGTAGACATATAAGGATAACGATCCCCCGTACACGATATTCAGGCTGTTGGGGAAAGTGAAGTTAATGAGCACAAATGAAGGCCGGCACAGCACACTTTGAGGGTGTGCTGTGGGGAAACAAATGCAGCCCGGCTGCATTTGTTTCCCCAATGCTGACGTTCACACACATGCCACACCAGCTACTTACATAAGGCTGAGTCGACCTAGTGGAGGCACAGGACTGGTTCAAATTTTCGCCACTGGTAATGATTGGGAATCAAACTGGTAGGTTCGTAACTTATTTCGCTAACCACTGTGCCACCGCTCACATGCACACACATTCCCTCACACAAAGATCCCAATATAGCCTATTGCATGCAGGCTGTGGGGGAAGCACCGGATGCCTTTATCTCCCCAGTGCTGATGTTTAAACATTCCGTACTCGTGTTAAGGGTAAGTCGAACTTGGAGAAGAGCAGGACTGGTCTGTTAAGGCTATACGGGAGATCTTTGTCTTTGTGTTAGCAGGAAGACTCAGTTCATATCGGTACTTATACGGTTATATCTTCATCACTAAATACATACACGCATCCCAATATAAAGACAAACATCCCAGTGTATGAGAATAGGTTTTCCTCTTTTGTAGTTTAACACGTGGGCTTTCGCGACCAATAAGATTATTTTTGGGTTAAATCGCGTAAATATAAATCTGTCGTTAAAACCGCCACCACCTGACACAGCCAATTAGTAAGGTTTGCCACGTAAAGCATGCCACTTCTTTACCCGTTCAGCACACTGGTGTAAACCGACGACATTTGCAATTTGAGTAAGACGTTTCACCGGTAATTACAACCAGCCTCATTAGACGACAGCCAGAGTTGTGTAGCTTGCTACGGTACTGCTCGCCGTCTTTGTTTCCCCACACACCCCACCAGCTGCTCAGGTAAAAGGGTGAGTCGACATAGGCGGAGGCCCTCAACCGCTTCAGATATTCGTCGCTGATGTTAGCCGTAAGTGCGAATCATATTCGGGCCCTTTTAGAGCAGTGTGGGTAACCATTTGTACTACCGCTCCACACGCTGCCCGCTCTTTCACTTGCTTTCTCACTCACACGTATCTATATATACACACTCACTCACGCACTGCCACTTACACAAAAGGCAATTTTGGAGGCGATTATGCCCCAATCACTTCTCTCTTCTGGGCTGAGTGAGCGACTCAAGACGTGGTAATGGGGGAGAATCCAGCTCTATATGACCGCTATCCCCCGCTCTGTCTCTCTATGCGAATGTGATAGTAAGAAATGCAAGTGCCCCGGGCCTCCTCTAGGTCGACTCGGCCTCAAATTAGTACCTTGCGTGGTGTATAGTAAGCATCGCCACTGGGGAGACAAAGGCGGCCGGGCGTGGTGCTGGCCACCCACCCACGTGTCTGCCGTGTCGGCCTTCATAGGTGCCGTTCACTAACAGAATTTGCCCCTCGCTAACATAACTTTCCGTTCAGGCTATACGGAGGATCTTTATCCTTGTGTGTACCGTGCCGGCCTTCATAGGTGCTCGCTAACATAACTTTTCCCAAAAGTCTGTTCAAGCTATACCGGGGGATCTTTGTCTTTTTGCGTGTAAGAGTTGTGGAAAGCGGAAGGGTAGTTCGTTAGCGTACTGCACTACAAACCCAGCTATCTGAGTTTGATTTCCACTCACAACCAATAAGTGACGAATATTTAAAATGGCCTTGGGCCTCTGCTTGATCGACTCAGCCTTAAATGAGTACCTGGTGCTGTGTGTAAACATAAGGACTGGGAAGACAAAGGCGACTGGGCGTAGTGTCGGCCACTCATCTCCTCATGTGCTGTGCCGGCCTTCATCGGTTCTTGCCCCTGGAGTTTGTTAAAGGCTGTAAGGGGGGATCTTTGTTTTCGCTTTATGTAACGACTGGTGGTGCGTATGGAGGTTACAATGATAGAGTGGTGCATGGTGTGGTGGTGGTGACGATGATGATGATGATGGGCGGTGGTGGAGGTTGTGATGGCTGTGATTATGATGACAATTACATTTCAAAGTGATGCTGGTGGTGCTGATGATCATGACAATGGAATCAATGCTCGCATTACAAATAAACCTTCTACTAAGGGGGGGATGGGAGAGGTTGTGAGAGATTGATGTCGTGGTTGTTGGTGGGAGGTTGTGGGCGGTGGTGGTGGTGGGAGGTTGTGGAAGGTGGTGGCGTGGTGGCGAAATGCCTTACTGGCAATTATCTTGCCATTCGCGTCATCACTTAAGGAACACCGAGTGTCGTGGTAATGGTCGGTGCCGTCACTCACTGAAGACGTGGCTTCTATTTACAGAACCACGAGGATCGTCATCGCACCACGGTTAGGTTCCACCGTGGTCGCAGCTCGCCTCGCGATCTCAAGGTCGTGATTTCTAGTCCCAGTTCGTGGAGAACAAGAAATGCTCCCAAGGGCAGTTCCAAAATAGCAAGGTCTTGTAAATAGGGCCACTGGAGCCGACTCTATCCTTCATCAGCAAAAGTGACGCTGAGAATAAATTATGGGACCCGGTGTGGTCTGGCCACACTACAAACAAAAATGAAAAATATTTATATTTGAAGACTTTAAAGATTATGAAAGTGCAAACTGACAATTCATCTTCCCAAATTTGTCTCTCCACGTATACCATATATATTTTGGACACATTCCATAATCCACACGACCTTTTAGGAGCACATAATTTTAGCAGTATCCGTGTAACACAGGACCGAATTCAATAGTTAGTGTCTTATCAGCAATCAGACTTATTTAATTCAATGCTGGTCAACAGCCAGAATTAATATGACAGGACCCTATTCTACGTGATATACACAATACTGTATGTGTGAAATTATTTCGCATCGTACGGTTTGAAGGGAGTACTATACAGGCTAATACACAACACGATATAATACAGTAAAACCGCTTAATTCTGCGATTTGTTGTTTTTATAAGTCGTGACTTTATTTTTGTATACCAGTTTATATATTTGCGTTTCTAAACATCTACTCATGGGGGGAGCGGGTTACTGTATTTGGCAATACTGTACGTACAGTAGTGACGCTTTTACTCTTCAAGTGCCGTTGACTTTTGTAATTAGTTTTTTTTATTTCGATAATGGGGTATACACGTCAAGTGAGTGGAGGAGGAAGTGGCGAGAGAGAAACAAGGCAGAACACATTGAAGAGTTTAGTTCACCAAGCAGAGTTGTTGGATGGTCAGTACACGATTAATGTTATAAAACATTTTAGTTTTCTCCCTATGTTCAGGTGGACACGGAATCCTAACTCCCCTTTACCACCAAATATAAACATCGTACGTATCTACATTCACGATGTCTCTATTTCGCGCAGATTTTCAAGAACAGAACCCTCACGGATGCCGAAACTTTAACGTATATATCTTTGCACACAACTAAAGCAGCTTTCACCCGGAGGTTGCAAAGAGCCAAAAAAAGCAGAAATAAAAGGTGAGAAGAAAACTGTAAAACAACAATCACGCAGCCGAGTGATAGAACGCGTCACCCAATAAGCTATGAAAATAAACTCTGTTTTTATTTTACCAGGTGTAAGGCCCATTGAGCTTTGTAACCTTTCAGAAGCGACTGGCTATCACAACTGATAGCTGAACGAAGTGGATTATGCGGAAATGTATAGTAGCCAAATACTCTGAACGCGTGAAGTAGATTATAAATGTGGAGGGAAAAAGCGGAGGACCCTAAAAAAATCCACGCGAGCATGGGGAGAAAGACATGCAAACTAAAAATATGCAAGCGTCTGGGCCACGATCAAACCCACAACCCCTTGTATACCTGGCGATGTAGTTAACATCTCGCCACCATGGCACCCATAAAATAAACACCCCAAGGATAGGGAAAAACATTAAGGAAGTGATCCTCATGGTGGTACCCCGGGGTACCAAATAATACAAAATGGCCAAGGCAATTAAATATTTTTCTGGGACACTTTTTTTCCAGGGGTGTACTTAACTCCGCCACTGGGTACCAATCAATCCGAAATCAGTGCTACTCCACGATGTCGAAACGCAGCGAGGACGATTGCGCTGAAACCCTAAACGCTCGTATGCACCATAGTGCATCGTGTACAGCTTGTCGAGATGGGTCAATTGCCGCATCGCCGACCATCAACAGACTAAAAATTACTGCATCACAGACATTATGCGAGAGCTGGGGTACTATGGTACCCCGGGGTACCGCCATAAGGTTCAAGTGACGAAAGCGAAGAGTCCTCAATAGAACTTGTGTTTCAGGAACCCATCTGCAAGATATGGAACATACTATCCCTCTCTGGTACAGTTGGATAATGCCAACTGATCCTGGGTGCAAGTGGGCGAAGGATGGCAGGATTGACTCATTACATTCACGTGTTTTGCCTGTTTCAGCACGTTCGTTATAACGACAAAGTATATTCTAAGACGTTTCAGACAATTGTATTGGGAGATCCAGAGCGTGACGGACAGACACTTGGTAATTATATACACATTAAGACTACCCGCATATACTTTTTTCGCTGGTTCCTAATGGAATGCAGTGGGGTTTAGATTTTCACTCCCACCATGGCGATCCAGCTCGATCTGACCCAGTTCCACTGCTGGAGGGACAGAATATCTGGTGAAAGTTAAGAGTGGGATTGAGAAAAGAATGGGATTGACAAGAGTGGGATTGAGACTGAGAAAAAAATAACCATTAGCATAGCTGTGGAGAACATAAGTAACTCAATAAATAATCGGTTTTGCAAAGACAGCTGCAGATAACGCCACCACCAACAATCATCATCATTCACAAAGTCTCCTTGAGCAACCAAATTCACCTCGATTCATTACCCTGAGTCATTGATAGCAATTCCACATTCGTCTGTCAGGGGGCAGTGTATAGCGATGATGCAAACTGTTATCGACCCTCAGCTCAAAGAGCCCTGTTGTTGGTGTGCTGGGGGAAAAGGGTAGGAAGCCTTTCAAGATGCTCTTTTATTACATTGTATTCCCATACTTTGTGTAGTTTTTTTCTACGAGCAATGCTCAGTCGGAGCTTTGAAAATGTGGCGGCCAAGTATCAACTGGAGTCCCGCGGAATGAGCAAGATGTGTGTGAGTGTGCAGGGATAGCAGCAGCATCACCGCATCTCAGAGGAGATGTCCAGAGATCGCGTGCGAGTTCAATGTCTGGGGGTTTAACTTGGGTGAGATTGAGACCTGGGTGAGAGTAGGATTGAGACTAGCGTGAGATTGAGACACAGACTGGAATGGGATGGAGACTCACACTATTGAAACTGACACTGTTTTAAGTACTGAATTAATTTATATTGGGAGGCGATAACTGGTAAATTAGTAATGATTACTCTTCGCCTCTTGGAGTGCTCTGGCCTAACACTGGTGAGACAAAGCCATAAAGGAGACTGTCTCTGGTGTAGGCCAATCAGATTCAAAGACAATGCATATATTGTCAGAGCATGTTTACATGTTTGCCGCAAGTTTGTGTAGTTAATGCAGACTTGGTGCCATGCAAAAGTTACCTATTTGGTGTTTAAACATCTTAACACCCCCGTTTAATTGCCAGAAACGGTAAAACCCATTCTTATTTTTCATCAATTTTGATACAGTACTGGGAAAATTTCCCACAGATAATCTAGTAAGTGTTTTCATAAGCAGTTAATGGTTCTTAAAAGTCAGGATCGGTTATTGATTCCAGTGCCATGTGAGACATTAACTCCCCCAATTGGCATGCCGGATCGGACAAATGGCATGCCGGCCTGAGTCACTGCGTGGCTCATCACTTGCCCTCGATTCTCAGTTTAAAGGTCAAGGTGCAGCCCTGCAATTGCTCGCCCATGCCCCTGCTGTTGGAAGGGCCTCCATTAGAGGGAGCTCTAAAGGGGGTAAAGGGACTCCTCTACTTACAAATATTTGACTTACGAACTTTCACAGATACGAACAAACCTATCCGTATATTCAGTTGCCTGGTCGGATCGAGAGTCGTAAGTTCAACCACCACGCAATAGATGGCGGTGGTGGCATCTACATCTGCAGAACATGAACAACCAGTGGCATCTACATCTGCAGGATATTATACAACCTTTAAAGCCATTCCCCGTGTTGAGTGTACATGCCGTGCATAATGTTTAAAATCTACAGGAGTAAACTTGGACTTACGAACAAATCGACGTACAAACAGACCTCTGGGACCTAATTCGTCCGTAAGTAGTAGAGTCCCTGTATTTGGTCTACTCGACCACGCTAAACAGACCTTCTGAAAGATGTGGGTGTTCCCACACTTTTACTCCACCACACGCGACCTGCTGATTTAACTAACTGTGGCGAACGCCTATATACCACTGGGTGAACACACAGGCGAGGTTGTTTAAGAAACTCCTCCAATCGTTTCAACTGCCACACCCGGGAGATGGAATCGACCCGGTGACCAATGATTTGCCATCCCACACGTGCTAACCATTACGCCACAGTGGCAGCTCACTTCGTTTTTCAGCTAAAAAGGTGACACGTGTTGCGTTTATGGTCAGACCTCGCTTAGCGCGGCCCCCCTAAAATGCTTATTTCGTAGTAGCTCTCTTTGTCCTAGAGAAAATTTGACTTTAAAAAACAGGAAGAAATCCAAAAATCTAAAAGCACTTACGAGTGAGAGTAAACGCACCCGCCGCCATTTTTGTTAAATTCTCTCAGTGAATGAGAGCGATGTTCGGTCTGAGCCATCTGTATTATTTGAGCTATTACTGATGAAGCCCTCATATATTGCTCATATGTAAGACATGACGATGTCGGAAACGCATCCCCATGGACACAATGGTATAAAAAACCCTTTTTGCACGGATTCGATTACCGCTCACTTCTCCGGGAACATACCTGGAGTATGAAGCGAGGTCTAAGTGTGTTGCTACAGGTAATTCTACTCTCCCAACTGTGTGGCGCACGTACACTGTGAACATTTTATCTTTCATTGTTTGCAAATTTCAGGTAAGCAGTGGGTGCTAGCCGGAGATGGTGTGCGTTAGTCCAATAACACCATCCAATAACACCATTACACATACAATAGAGTCAGTAGTATCTGTACCCATGGGGGGGAGAAGAAGAGGACATGAGTGGGAGCAACGGGCGAGGCGCAAAGCGCCGAGAAGCCCTCCACAGGAACCAGAATAAGGTGGCCGTAGGCCTCCGATATTCTAGTGTAATAAATTTAGACGTGTTACGCACAGCTTTGTATCACCCTCTAAGAGAAAGAGAATAGAACGACTCAGAGGCACGGAGCAGAACCACAAAAATGTTGGAAGATAGTAGCCAGGTGGTTAGCTGGTGTCAAAAATTTCCCAAGCTTTGGTGGTCCTCTATTAAGGTGTTATCGGCCAATTTGATGAGTGTTTACATACTAGCATCCTTGTCATCACAAGCGCCATCATAATTGCAAACATCACAATTATAATCATCACATCATCAAAAACCCTTACATCATCATGTTTTCAGCCAATTGAGTGTTCATACAAGTGGGAGGAAACGGGAGCACCCACAAAAATATCCACGCATTCAAGTGGTGATAACACTCCATAACTGTACAGATGGGATGTAGTGTTATTACACATCCGATTAGGACGGTTGGCTACATACGGTGCGAAAGAAGCTCACCATACATACATCTGGAAACAGATGGAGATTAATCAACTTGCTGTACTGCCATCTCCTAGTAAGCGAGGGTATGGCACCTCGACGCCCATTTGGAGCTTCGTAACAGTTTGTGCAGTGATCCACCAATCCTGCTCTGCTGCTGGTTCCACAGTGCTGGATCACAGGCAGCCACACGGAGTGTAGCCACACCGTCCGGCAGGAAAACCACCATATCCCCATGTCTGTCTCTCCACATAAAAAAAACATGAGTATTCTTCACAAATCACATCAACCACGCAGCCTTCTGGGAGTGCAGAATTTCAGGAGCATCGGTTCAACGATAGGAAACTCGGTTTCACCACTCAGTGTTTTATCAGTAGACTCAGCCTTACTTGAAACAGCGCTGCAGGTGAACGGACAGCTGTTTATCGACAAGTACCCTCTCTGTGGGGCCGACAGTTCGACGTCATTTAAAAAATACGCAAATCGTCACCAGCGTCTCCACAATAACGCTGATTATTTTGTTTAATTAAACATCAGGAAGGCTGTAGCTGGTCAAGCCTGACGGTAATCTCACCATGAAATGACAAAAGCATATAGTGACATCTCAACACATTTATTAAAATTAATTCCCATCGTCTCTTTTCCCAAGCTCATATTGCCTCGTCTTTCATAACCTTGCTCCATGTAAGGAACGTGTTACACTTTATATATTGCAATATTGATCCTGCTGTTTGTTGCGAGCCACTTCATGTTTTTGAGCCTGTTGGGTTTGTGCTGAGCAACAGTGTTTAAAAAAAAGACAAGAATATAGATCTCAATTTGGTGAAATAAAAAAAAGCATTTATAACCGAGACAATGTGGGTAGAAAGCTGTAGGCAGTTTCCCTCCAGCAACAGTGGAGAGCAGAGGTGCGACACTCACAACAACAAGCGAAGCAATGGGCGACTAAACGGTAGCGAGGTGGCAAAATGGGGAGCACTGGTGTAATGTTCAGCACCCGTCCGCCTTTGTCTCCCTAGTGGTAATGTTTACACACCGCACCAGGTATTAATTTGAGGCTGAGTCGACCTAGGAGAGGCTCTGAACCGGTTCAGATCATTGTCACTAGTGTAGGCCGTGAGCAGGAATTGATCTCGGGTCGCCAGGTTTGTCGCACAACGCGCTAACCACTCCACTACCACACCCCACAACACGCACCAAAATACACCTCACAAACACGCACAACCATTGAGTTGCGTTCTTAGGCTCCAGCCTTGCAGGAATACCACTCTATGTGGTATTTATCTGTAACATTTTTGTTTCATTCTTCAGACACATGTTTTTCCTCTCAAACAAATAGCTCATCCCGTGAGGCCGTTGCAGATAAAGGCAGTTGTGTTTGCCATAAAGATTGATGTATGTTTATACGCTGATCCAGATGGCTGTGTCAGTACCCAGGCTTAGGAGCAGTGCCAGTGATGTGCTGCTATCGTGTGTGTTGTGCGTGTGTGCTATTGGGGAGCAGTCGTGTAGCGGTTAGCATGCTGCGTTTACCTGCCGACACATGACCGGATCATATTGGAGGGGGGCCACCAGTTGGAGGAGGGCCGCGTGGTGGTCACGTGGTATAGAAGAGCTCTCGGGAGCCTTCGGGAAAGAGCTAGAGTGATCGAGAAAGTGGGCAGGGCGAGAGGCTGAGCCAGCCCTAGCCTGGGCCGATATAACGGGGCCCGGTGAGGGGCCTGGGGTTCTTGTCTGTTGGTGAGAGAAGATCCACGTCGGGTTGAAGAAGCCTCTAGCCACACGGACCGGGACCCAGCTTGTGGTCCGGACCGGGATAGTGGGACCATGTCTAGTTCTGCTGTAGCGTGGTTAGATGGGCGTTCAACACCCGAGTGTAGGTTACATTATGTTGTGTTGCTCTTTCTAGAAGTGCTGCTCCCAAGACAAAGTCTGCGACTCAGTTGGACTCAATACACAAGTAATAACATAAGCAGACTATTTCCTCCATCTTCTTGGTTCTTTCGGTAAAGTCACGTAGAATGGAAATAATAAAATAATAAAA
>CM025622.2:5887500-6024766 GCA_014621495.2 Entosphenus tridentatus | reverse complement strand
ACCTGGTCTTCACCTGAGGATGGCTGCTTGCGTTGTGGCCGAAACGTCGTGAGAATTATTTTATTATGTTTTATTTTATTATTTCCATTCTACGTGACTTTACCGAAAGAACCAAGAAGATGAATCCCTGCAGTCACGAAAGCTTTAAATCGAAATATTTTCCTCCAATTATCTGTTCCTCCATATTAAAATAAAATACAATTTACACATCCCATCAGCCACACGGCCTGTCTGGGAACTTATCATTTCAGCAGCATTGGTTCAATGCAAGCAAACTGTGCCAGTTTCGACATTCATTGTCTCATCAGCAGTCAGGCTCTCTTGAACCAATGGTAAACTGCCAGACCTTTCTAAAGAGGTCCTTGCCTAAACACGTCTGGGATTGGTTCAAGCAAGCACGACCAGTGATAAGACATTGATGTGTGTACCGGTACTTGCATTGAGCAAGGAAAGAAGCAGAAAGAAGTCAGATGAGCTGCAGTGCAATGGTTGAACACATTATGGATGAGACTAAACAGTCAAAATGATAAGAATCTTTATCTATCCTGTTGGAATCCGATGACCTCTGAGGCTCTTTTTTCACAGATGTCCAAATAGAAGCGGGTCAGCAAGTTACAACAAACAATATAAAAAACGATAGGAGTGCAAATTAGTGTCTGCTACACCGAGTCCCCTACTTGTGTCAAGCAACCACTGGAACAGTAACCATGGTAGAAGAGTGATAAGCGGATTGTATTGCGCTCACAAGAACAAATCTTCGCACATTTCAATGTGCCAACAAAATTTTATACATTTTACTTTTAACATGAATGCGTTCATTCAGTCGTTATACTATTTTAGATTAATGAAGGGTTTCTTACTGAATAGCTACTACTCATTAACTATTCATACGTCACTTTATTTTTCAACGGTTTTACTTAACTTGATTCCTGTGTAGTGGTCAAATCTTGTAATCAAATGTTAGTCTACTTCCTGTTGTCCAATCAATTCCAAATTTTGCACACGTACTCAGATCCAGTGACAATGCATGCCTGTATCAAAATCGACATAAATTAATAAATTAAATCGCTACTTTAAAGCAATTTACATTTTGAATGGACGCCTTATTATTTATATATATTTGTGTAGGTAAAAAACGCCACGGTCCCTAAACTCTGGAATCGCCTCGCCCAAGAAGCATGCGCCACGTGTCTCAGGCGCACCTGCTCGGTGTGAATGAGTTACGGAAGTAATCAATTAGTTCAAGTCAGCATTGATTTGGGAGCAGGCGCCGCATCATTGACGCACTTCTCGACCGTGAGTTAAATGAAGTTGTTAATAAAAGCGCTGTTTTAAAAAAAAACTTTTTTAAAGTAGTTTATTTATTTAAAAAAAATTCTATCTACGTGACTTTACCGAAAGAACCAAAGAATATTAAAATAACTGGTCATCAGGAAACAATTTTTTAAAATGTATTATTATCAGGCTCCGTTATGTAAATTGTAATCTCCAACTTTTAATATCCAATATATCTGTGGCCTATGTACCGTAAATAAGAGCTATTGGCCAAAGCGTCACCATTTTTTTTTCTTTTAAGGCCACATACAGTGCTATTGAATAATGTGTTGTGTTTTATATTATAATAATTGGTTTTTTACACTTTTATCTGGCAACAAAACGGACACCTTTTTTTACAAGGAGTCATGTTTGCATTGACCACAATACCTGCGGTCGGAATGCAAACAAAAAACACAACTCTGATAATATATGCATTGTCCTTGAAATTGATTGGTCCACACCCGAGACAGCTTTTCTTAGAGCCTAGTCTCACATGGTGTTGGACCAGATGACGCCAAAAGGCGCCAAAAGGCGCCAAAAGCTTCCAAATAAAAGGGTAAAACAACAATGATCATATTTTGCTACTGGCAAAGGAGGTTCCAATGGTGCGTTTTATATTGTTTTCATGAGGAGGCGCTTTGGACATAGGCACAGGTAAGTATTAATATGCATACTTGTTGACACTCAGGATAAGGAGGGATATAAAGAAAAACAGAGATAATGAAAAAATAATGAATAATGCAGAACTCTGTAAAATTATTCGATAAAGAGTGTTAAGAAAAATCAGAGAGCAGAAGAGAAAATTACCGAAAGCCACAAAGTAAACAATGGTATAATGAAGTCAACAAAAGGGAGGTTGGTGATTGGTAAGTCACCCTTGGTAGCCGTCGCTCACTCGCATAACCAAAGACCAACAAAGCCCAAAACAAAGCTCACACACTCACACACGTACTAACAAAGTCACTTACACACTCAAATGCTGTACTTACATAAAAACAAACACACCAACACCCACAACAATAGCTGCAATTATCCACTAAGTGGCAGTGACGCCATCCCAGCTGATGTGCCAGGCTCACTGCACTGTGAGGCCATGTGAAGTGTCAAAGTCTCGCTGACCGGCGGTCACGGGATAGAGCCAGGTGTTATGGTTTGACTGACCGAGATGACTGACAGCTCGCTTCGTTTTAGCCACCTAGAACTCTGCTAGTTGTGAGCATCACTCACTCATCTGCCCTCCATTGCTGTTGGAGGACGAATACCCCCAATTGCCCAGTTGCATCCTTCATGATCCTCTTCCAGAGACCGATCTTGACACCGCTGGTACCAGTCATCAGAAAGTCTACTCAGCTCCACATCCTCCTGTACCACATTAGCCCATCTCTTCTCTGGTCCATGCTGGGCAATTTAGCCCCGTGTCTGGCCAAAAAGAAGCTTATGGGCGATGAGCAAATAATGGCGCTTGACTGATGTAGAATGATACCTCTGCTGCTAAACCGGAACTAGTACACTACCAAGTATGGGAACTCTTCCATTCTTTCCACAACTGTTCCACCACTCTAGATGATTTGAGTGGGGTGGAGTGTTTGAGGTGGTGCCTTAATGGTAAGGCCCAACTTTTTATTGTTACACTAAATTCAGCAGCAGAGCCTCCAACTCCCAAGTCCTCAGTGAGCAGTAATTAACAGATCATCAAATGACCATCTGCGTGGACACCTCACTGTGTTGTGCCTACGTTCTCTCCATGGAGTGGCATGTCATGCATCCAATCTGGCCCTTCCCCACCCCCCTCCCTCTGCCTTACTCGAGCCCCCCCCCCCCCCCTTCTTCTCATCCGCTTGGGCCACCAAAAATACTTCATGGTAACTAGGATTTTTTGGGGCCTAGTCTCAGCCCTCCAAAATCCACCTCTACTGGCAGCTGGCAGGGTTGTAATTGCACGTGTACCACTGACGGTTTCCAGGCGAGGTCACAGCCTCCTTCGGGCCTCCTGACCCAGAAAAGGGATGCTGGAAGAGAGCCCTAAACAGATACTCATCTCCAGACAAAATGGCCAAGTCCTGGCTTGGAGCCAGTATGAAAAAATTAGGGACCCTTCTTGTGAGAGCTGACGCATTTGTCTTCCACTTCTGCATGTGTCTTGAATGCCCAAGAGGTCTACCCAAGTGTGAATCTGGAAACATTGTCAGGGTTTGTCTGCCTCGGTCGGTGGGGCCCTGGGCGAGTCTGGTACCAGGGTCATGGGGTTTAATTCTTAATTCTTTACTGGAGTCCAGTGTTACTTAGAAATTTGGCAACCTGCACAATAGTCTGGTGAGCAACAGCTACATCTAGTTCTACTGCATCTCGATTTTCATAGCTACTTCAGCAGCAGTTATGGCGCACACCATAACTAAATTAAATGGCCATTGGGGCAGATCCTGCTGGAGGTACCACACTCCCTTTTATATACAGGGACTCCTCTATTTACGAAGATTCAACTTCCGAACTTTCAGAGAAATGAACAGACCTGTCCATGTCATGTAGATGCCACATGAAGAACCAATGGAATTTACATCTACAGGAGATTATGCAATTTTTTAAGTCATTCCCCGTGTTTAGTGTATATGTAGTGATGGGTTTCACGACGGTGGAGATGAACGTTGGAGGCAACACGTTTATTAACACACAGCTACGATACAGCGCATAACGAACCCTTAACACTTGAAGGGGTTACGGCACCTTCAACCGCTGCCTAACGAGGTACCCCCTCCGGACTGATGTGCCCTACTACTGGGGCCACGGTATCTGGGTCCTCCAGCTAGGGGTGACCTAGGGGAAGCTGTTCCGACCCGACCCAGCCAAGGTACAGGTCCCGACCACTGGCCCGCTTGGTCCCGGCCCTTACAAGGACGTCGGGCCCCGAGGGTTCTAGGGTCACACGACTGGCCCACTCAGACCCGGCCCTTACAAGGACGGTGGGTCAGGTGTATCTCGTTCATAAGTAGAGGAGTCCCTGTAAAGGTGACCCCACACCTACGACCTAATTGGTTCCTGGACGATGGTTGCAAGTCAAGCTGGCGTAAGTCGTAACCCTTATTTCCCATAGGCGCAATGTTATAAATTGGGGTTACATTCCTGGAAACCCATTACAAACCATGAAAATACCTAAATTGACCACGAAAATAAATTAAAATAACCCTAACAAACATTTATTGAAACTTAACATATATTTTATAAACATGTATTAAGTAAAAACAAACACTTGTGAAAATCCGTAAGTACTTTTTTGCATGTGCATCACATTTCCTCATCTAAGACGAAAGGCGAAAATGTTTCAAAATATTTAAGAAAATTTACAAAAAGTGAAGAGCGTTGTGAAAGAGACGCTGTATTCGCTCTCGACGTAGCTGCAGACTGGCGGGCTTGTACTGTACATACCCATACGGCAGTAGAGCAATGCAGAGCCATCAGGCACTCAGTCTGTGCATGTCATGTGCAAACTCGTCGCCATCGGGTACTGAGTCTGCGCATGACATGCATGAGCACATTACACTCGTTCTCTTATCTTTTCATTGGCTACCGGTCTTATTCCGAGTGGATTGTAAGAAACTGCTATTAACCTAAAAGGCTTTATAAATGGGCTCATTGCACATTACTTGCAGAAACGAATACATTTATATATTCCATCAAGGTCCTTAAGATCTTCTGATCTCCAACTACTCAGCACTCCCATGGTCTAGGTTGTGCTCTTTCGGTGATCGGGCTTTTGTTAACATGGCACCCAAGTTATGCAATGCCTTCCCACTTTAAATCAGGCAATCAGAGTCGATAGTTATATTTAAGTCTGCTTTGAAAATCCATCTCTTTAAACTGGCTTCCCCTCTTTAGTTTGGTCAGTTGCCCTGGTTCTGTTTTTGTTTCCTTATTTTTATGCATTGCACATTGGGATCCTAGGATGGAATGCGCATTATACATTTAAATTATTATAAATACACAGTTTGTGAATTATATGAGCGACATTAGGCCCGACGTGAATCGACTAGCCATGCCAACACAACCCGACTCAGCAGAGCCAATGTAGGGACGTGACTCAACAACAGTCCCCCCTTGTAGCTCGTGTACCCCCCTACAGACACCTCAGACAGGTCAATAAGCAGGCATGCTCACCCCCTCCTTATACCCCGTCCAGTCCTTCTGGTCCAGGCCCTCTCGTTAATAAGATAAAGTTCGCCTCAAGGCCCAGGTTTCATCCCTTGCTCCCCCCACCCTCTGCCAACCCCGGTCTCTTCCACTCTGGCTTGCCGATCCCGCAACTCCACTGCGCTCTTTTCCTCGAGGCCTCGCCAGCCCTATTTCCATCCAGGAAGGGGGTTGGGGCCTGGTTACCGCACTGTATCCAGTTGTGGATGCTTCCACAGAAATTACTAAAATCAACTTATACTACACCTACTGCTGTGCTGCGACTGCTCTAGGATCGTTTGCTACACCTGCTGCAGGCATTGTCTTGCTGCCTTGTGTGTGTTTGTTTCACTCTCCTCTTTCACTGGTGATTTTAACTGGAACCAGGTCAATCCCCCCCATTGAAGCTCGTCCTTTCACAGATGAATTCAACCTATCCCAGTTAATATGTTCACTGACGCATCCTAATATATCAAATAAACCCATTATCACTCATCAATCCTTTATATTCGCATGTTAAATGCTCCACAAACGTTCAGAAAAGTTGTTGTCGTGTGAAATCTTCTTGGTAACCGCTCAATGATATTTGGGATTAGTCATAGGAAACTGAATCTTGACTTAAAGCTTTCGTGACTGCAGAAATTCATATTCTTTGTGTCTTTCGGGTAAAGTCACGTAGATAGGTTCAAATAAAATAAAATAAACTACGACGTTTCGATTGCAACACAAGCTGTCATCATCAGAAAAATGGGGCTATGACGGCTTGTGTTGCGATCGAAACGTCGTAGTTTTTTTATTATTTTCTTTGAACCTATCTACGTAACTTTATCGAAAGACACAAAGAACATAGGAAACTGCTTGGGGTTCAACATTAGATTCGTTTTAAATGCTCTTTGAAATCCTTTTACTATCAGGCCTTCATCCATGTCATCACCAATTCTGACTTACCTCACATCTGTAAAATTCTCATATTGGACACTGCTTAGTCTTTCTTGCAATAGGATTTCATTTGTATAGGTGACAAACACGCTCCTTTTAACAATGTTAGAGTCAGGGGAAATCAAGTCCCTTGGTTCAACACAGAAGTCGCCCAGTTTATTTATTGTTCTAAAATGCAGCTTGGAAACTCGCTTAAGCAAACGGGTTTGGACTCAAACTGGACCAACTGTAGAGTCATAAGAAACCACTGTGCCAAATTAATTTTAAAGAGTAAACACCATCATTGTTAGGACACACTCTTGGATTCAAAACATGATCCTAAACTTTTCTGGAAATACATACATTTCATTGAGAGCAAAAACGTCTGAGTATGGAGTACCGCTGAGGCTTTTTCTCAATGGCAGTTGCCTTTCTAATCGAACTGTATTATAAATAAGTTTAACTCACACTTTGCATCTGCAGGCCACATTTTCAACACTGACATCCAGCATTGTGACATCACGATTCACCCGACTCTTGACCCAACCTCGTCACTCCCCCCTGATTGGAAATTTTATTTCCTCTCAATCTCAGAATTTGTATTCCTATAACCTTGCTCCCCACGCGAAAAACTTCCTTTGGTGATGGTGCTGATGGCCTGCCCGCCTTTGTCCTCTACATTCTGGGAACTACCTTGGAAAACTGATAGCCCATATATTAAATCTTTCCATTCTGGAGGCATCCATCACTCAAGAATGGAAAACTGCTCTCGTGCTTCAACATCATAAAGGAGCTACTACAGACGACCCAAATATCCTCTTGCTTCTCATCAAGGTCTTTAAAAATATATACAATCACAAATCACAATATGCTCTATTCCATCCTAAGCAATCTGGCTTCTGAGAAATATATAGTAGTTTCTGCGGTACTCGGTACTCCTGGCTTCATCTTCAATAGTCTTGGATTTCGTCGTTATCTCGGCCTCGCTGTGCGCTGCGTTGCACCGCTAGTCGAGTAGATAACCTTGCGTTCAATAAACCCTCGGAGCCAGGATGAACGTCCGACTCCAATCGTCATTTATTGATGGTAACAAGGTAAAACTGGTGAGAAAACACAGATACAGCATCTGTTATAATCTGGAAACACCAACACAATGAACACCACAGCATCAGAACAGTGTCTTAGATCAAAATAGATCCTGGATGGACCAGGCCCCTACATTACCACTGAACACCTAGACAAGAGCACAAGCCGGTGCGTTGCATACAGGCACATCGTGTATTCATCCCACTGCACCCCAAATGTACAGCATTACACATAACACTAAACTGTGGATGAGATACTTCGTCATCTTTACTCTCAGGATCGCAACATAGCCACCTGGGCACAAGTCTGACTCGACCTACTAAATCACAAGTAACATCCACAATAAGGAAAGTCGCAGGCTTCGTTACTAACTAGGCCTCGTATTTACTACAACAACTTAACGGCACCATAAAGGCATTTATATCACTATAACGGTCATTCCAACATTACAACAGCATTGCCAATATTATAGGAATATAAACAAACTTACAGACAATGCTTCTTAAGCTCCCACAATGGACAAGTGCGGCTGTGGTCTCACTGAGATGCAATGCGTGCCGCCATCTTGAATTATCAGTAAGATGGCAGATGCCCGCGTGGTTCACTGAAAATCTAACATCGTAACTTCCTGGTCACGTGACCAAAATTAGCATAAAAAACAGGAACTTCCTGTGTACATACGCTCCACATCTGCCGTGAGACAAGACAGTCGTCATTGTGCCATCCTTTTCCTCAACTAATTTCACACTGTGGATCACGTTGTAATGTTGCAAAGGTTAAAATTCCTACATTTTTCATATTATGCAATCAACTGGATTTGCAAATACTCTTCTGACCGATTACAAATTGTTTCCATCAATAATACATCATCTGACAGGACCCCGATTACTAAGGGAGTTCCTCTCGGCTCTGTGCTTGGCCCTATCCTTTTGTATCTGTACACCAACAATCGACGCATCTCCAACCTGCACTCTGACATTAACCTTTTTATCTGATAACACAGCCCTGATTGTATCCTGAATTTCCATGGAGGAGTTACAACAGCATCTACAACAGGAATTGTATAATCTTAAACTTCACCTAATTCCCCTAAAATTTATCCTGAACACTAAAAAGACAAAAGTAATTTTATTCTCCAACCATCCCAAACCTATCTCCACCACCTATGCAAATTGTGGCTCTGGACTCATATCTTATTGAACAGGTGAACAACTTTAACAATATAGACATTATCCTGGGCTCGAAATTCGCTTTCAAGACCCACATTTACCACATGGCCAATAAGATACAAAAATTTTATTCCTACAGAGATATAAATGCAGTATTCCACCTTGACTCCATCTGAATATAGTTAATGCCACCACCCTGCCTATATTTGATTATTGTGACACTATCTACTGACTAGCTTATGAATCTATATTATAAAAATATCGTTCCATTTACACCACTCCACTCTTCATAATGCTATTGACAACCACTTTTAGAACTCATGATTGTAACCTGTACTGTACATTAACTAAAATATGTCTTCCTGGATATCCAAAAGAGACCAACACTGGCTCTCTTCATCCTAAAGGTATTTTTGGACAAATTTGCCAATTACCTAAAGGACCACTGAGTTTCCCCAAACTCCATACCATAGCTTCAGAAGTGCCTCCTAAAATAATCCATTTGCTAAAACTTTGTTTGGTAAAAAAAGTGTTTCCACTTTGCTGCTCCACGTGGCTGGAATACCCTTGCCGCACATCTAAAGCTCGTTTACCCCCTTCACCCTCTGCTCCCCTCCACAACCAATCTTTATTTCCCGATTATATCAAAGCAAAGAGCTTACTTGCCCATGTACCTAACTTTTTTATGGCGCCTCTAGCTTCCACATATGTGCACTGTCTTTTTCGATCCGTGGGCGTTTTATGTGTCACTGTTAAATTCAACTATAGAGTTTACTTGCACATATCTCTTGCTCTCATATTATATTTGCGCTCTTTTCGCACACTTTTATTGAACTTGCCGTGTTGTCTGTTTATATTCTTGGGAATCTTTGATGATTATAATCTTTTGATCTACAAAGCCTGACGAGCTGACATTTTCTACAGCCTCATGTGACAAGATTCCATTACAAAAACAACAGTCCAGGTCCTGTCCATTGTTGTTCTATTTGTGTTTTACACTAAATTTTAATAATTAATAATTGTACATTACACCCCCTCCCCATTTTTTTAACCACGAATAGTCGTGCCCACCTACGACGGCAAACATCTGGTCCAATCAGCGGCCGCTGATTGGACCAGATGTATTGTGAGAGATTAGCATGTCAATATAAGAAGGCGACCGCAGCAGCGGCTGTGTTAATGAGCAGATTAGCACGTCAACGATGGAGCCGAGGGGAGGCCGACGGAGCCGGGGGAGGGGGCGATGGAGCTGGGGGGGGGGAGCGACGGAGCCGGGGGGAGGCCGTGATGAAAACAAAAAAAGATGGCTACCTGAGGCGCGCGCTCCCAGCAGCTGGCGAGGCCGCTTGTGGTGGGCAAGAGGCGTGAGCAGAGGAAGCCGACACTGAACTCACTCACATCATACACCGACTCACACATCATACACTCACACTACCACTGACTCACTCACACATCATACACTGGGAGTTTCATGCTGCCAGCTATGGCTGCAAGTTTGGTCGTACATGCTATGTATATCGTTTATTGATACATTTCGAATCACAGTTCCTATGATTACTGTTGTTACATTGTTTTAATAGCTTTATTTTGGTGATTCGAAAACATATGGTTAATCTAAATTGTCTTATGGTTGTTATTGTTGACTTTCACCACATTGGGATTTTTGCACACAGCGTTTTAATACTCTTTTTTTATATTTGCTGATTTATTCCAGGATGTTTCGGTTAAGCGTCGTCACTTTAAAATGTTCTGTGTTCATATTTTGTTTGTTGCGGTTCCACCCGACATAAGAGCCGCATGGCTCACAAGGCTATACCTAATAAATTAACTTGAAGAAAACCGGGCACCACGCCACCTCGAGGACAACAAAGCTGTGGAGGTGGCCGTTGTGTTGTGAGAAACTAGCATGCCAATGTTAGAGAACCACCGTAACGGTGGCTGTGTTAGGGAGACATTTAGTCTGTAAAAAAAAACGAGAACTACCGCCACATCGAGGAAAAGGAGCAATGGTGACTGTTAGTGAGATATTTAGACTCTTAATGTGAAGACATTTAACATGGTGATGTAACTCAAAGAGTTGGAAATATCTGCAACCATCGGCAGATAGGGTGGAAACATCACAGCCAGTTATGACTGAAACTGGTTAATAATGTCCTTCCAATGATTGCTCAGTTTGTACTCATGTTCTCGGTTGAAATTGTGTTTATATATATGGATGGCTTCATGAACGAATCTTTGTTGATAACCAGTAGGTTTGCACAGTACCTTCGTCTTGGAAAAAACAATTTCGTGTGTGCCCACAGCGTTAAAACAATGATCAGCCACGGCCGATGTATTGGTCCTACCATGTTTCAGATCTGCCTAATGTTCACGAACACGGTCAGAGACATGTCGCTTAATTTCCCTAATGTAACTACTGCCACAGCTTAGTTTGTAGACACCGGGGTATTGCATGTCAGGGATCACATCCTTCACAGATGGGATCAGATCACGAATTTAGGTACTGTGTTGAATAGAACTTGGATCTTGTGTTTGCTCATGATTTTGGAAATATTTTTGGTGACCCTTGCTATGTATGGCAATGTGATGGTTTTGATTGGGTCCTCAGATGGTTCTTTCCAAACGGTTGTGGTGATAACTTTACGAATTGTGTAGTCCGAATATCCATTCATCTTGAGGGCTTGGTGTACGTGCTCCAGTTCACTGGCTAGGTGGTGCTGGTTGGAAATACAACGAGCTCTATGGTGTAGAGTTTTGATGAGGGAATTCTGGGCTAGATGGTGGTAGAAGTCAGGTTTTAGGTAAGCATCCGTATGGGTGGCTTTCCTGTAGACAGAGTGTCCCAATGAGCTATCTGGTCTTTTTTCGATTAAAACATCCAAGACTGGTAACTTGCCATTCTTTTCCATCTCCATTGTGAATTTGATGATTGGGTGGTCGGAATTGATGTGGTTGAAGAATTGTTCCAGCGCTGGTAGGCCATGTGGCCAGATGACGACCGTGTCATCTACATATCTCTTCGACAAGGAAGGATGTAGGGTGGATGCCTGGATGGCATCTATCTTAAAATTTTCCATGAAAACATTGGCTACAACTGGAGATAAGGGAGAACCCATTGGGGTACCTTCAACTTGTTTGTAGAATGTACCATTCCAGGTGAAGTAAGTGTTGGTGAGGCAGTGTCTAAAGAGGGCTAGTACATCAGCATTCAGTCCTTGTTGGACCAAATCTTCAATGATTGCAATGGTGTCAGGCACTGGAACTTTGAAAAAACAAAAATACTACATCGAAACTGTCAAGCAAATCACCTGGAGATAGTGAGATGTCCTTAATTAGATATACCAAGCGAGCTGAATTAAGTACAGCTGAGGTGGTCTTACCAGAGCCGCATGGCTCACATGGTTATACCTAATACATGAAACTGAAAACTGAAAACCAGTGAATGGATGCAAGGTCTCAGACATAAATCGGGCCAGTTTGTAGGTGGGTGAGTCAATGGTGGAAACGATAGGACGGAGTGGTGTACCTTCTTTATGGATTTTTGGTAAGCCATAAAATCTGGGTGGTCTAGCAGCAGAGTGTTTTAGAGAGAGCCGCTTGGTTGGTTCAATTAAATATGTCGAATCAGTGATGATATTGTTGGTTTTCGTAACCAAGCGGTTGGTAGGATCTCGATTGATTTTGGTATAGCTGCCATCATTAAGTATAACTTTTGTTTGCTAATTACTGTGCTCTGGCTGCTGTGCTCTGGCTGCTGTCTCAAATAAAGATCTACCGGACAGTATGGAACACATCTCCTCAGCTTGCAACAACTTCGGCCTAACAATCAGCATAAAGAAGACTGAAGTCCTGTACCAACCTGCTCATGGTAAACCCTACACTGAGCCCACCATCTTTGTGAATGGGCAAAAGCTTTCATCCGTTGACATGTTTACTTACCTTAGTAGTACTCTGTCTCGCGCTGTGCACATAGATGAAGTTAACATCAGGATTGTCAAGGCCAGTGCATTCTTTTGACGTCTATGTGACTTGGTATGGGAAAGGACTGGCATTAAGCAGGAGACAAAACTGAAGATCTACCAGGCTGTTGTCTTACCAAATTTTTGTATAGGTGCGAAGCTTGGACAGTCTACCAGCGCCATGCCAAGAAATTGAACCATCTTCACCAGAGCTGTCTGAGGAAACTGCTGAGGATCAAGTGGCAGGGCCGAATCCCTGACACTGAAGTCCTCAGCAAGGCCAATATCCCCAGCATCCACACCTTGCTTGTGAAGGAGCAGCTTAGATGGACTGGCCACGTGAACAAAATGCCCTGCGTGAGACTGCCAAAACAAGTCTTTTTGGCGAGCTGAAGAATGGCAAGCGAGCGCAAGGTGGCCCCAAAAAGCGCTACAAGGACACCCTGAAAGCTTCCTTGAAGAGGTTTGGATTCGACCTGAAAAGCTGGGAACCCCTAGCTCAGGACCGACCTGCCTGGAGAAGAAAAGTACAGGATGGTGCAGTCCTCTTTGAGAGCAGGAGAAACTCCTGTGCTATCTTGGCTTGTTCAGCCATCTGCACACTCATCAAAACCCAACAAAATGACAAACGTGCCATGGTCATCATCAACTATGATGGACGAACAAGAGAAAAGTAGGTCCTGAATTTCTTGTCCTCGAGGTGGCGTTGGGCCCGGCTTTCTTACATTGACATGCTAATCTTCTCATTACCACAGCCACTGCTGTGGTGGCCTTCTTACATTGACATGTTAATCTCTCACAATACAATGCACACCTCCACAGCTTCGGTGGCGCCTGGTTTTCTTACATTGACATGCTAATCTCACATTAACAGATTGACATGCTAATCTCTCGCAATACAATGGCCGCTTCCGCAGCTTCGTAGTCCAGGGGTAGATCAGCTCTCCGATCTTACATTTCCATGCAAATTCCATCTCCAGCCCTGCCCACTTACCCTTGGGTTGCACCCATTTCAAACCTATATAACTGATTATAGTAATAGGTTTTTACCCTTTCATCTGGTACAAAAACTGCCACCTTTATACAAGGGGTCATGTTTGCAATAACCACAACACAAGCAGTCAAAATGCAAACAAAGAAACAACTCTGATAATGATAATGATATGCACTGTCCTTGAAGTTGATTGGTCCACACCCGAGACAGCTTTTCTTAGAGCCTAGTCTCCATTGGTGTTGGACCAGATGACGCCAAACGGTGTACAACTCAAAAACAGCGCACTATCAGAGTATTGAGAGCTCGGGGTAAGCATTTACACTATGAGACCTCCTTTACCAGTAGCAAAATATAGTAATAGGTTTTTATCCTTTCATCTGGTACAAAAACTGACGCCCGAAAGACGTGCACCCCGCGTCCAGCAGCGCCTACCGGTGCTGAAGGAGTTTTCCACTGCTGGTGGTGACTGGACAGCCTTCCAGCACCGGTTCACCTCCCACATGGAGATGACCGGCTGATCGGAGGCTGAGACACTCCACGCCCTCCCAGCCATGCTGGATGATGACGCCCTCGCCACATTCATCATGGTCCCGCCGGCAGACCGGTCTATGCTGCGGGCCACCATCCGACGCCCACCATTGCTTCGACGTCCAGAGGAGAGCGGACTCGGAGATGGTGCTGCATTCCGCAGCACGCTGATGGCCCTGGCGAGGGCTGCTTATCCTCGCATGGATCAGGAGGCCATGGACTCGTTGGTGCTGCAGAAGCTCCTGAGCTTGGCTCGGGAGCTTCGCGTTGCCATGCCGGCAGCCCACGATGACGACTTCTCGTCCCTATGCGCTGCCAGGTGCATCCAAGCGCACCTGCAGCTTCAGAGGGAGGCGACCGTCACCGCCTGCGCTGCCCCGACTGAGGCCCATGGTCACAACACAGAGTTGGGCCATGACCAGGCCTTTGCGGCATCGTCTGTGGGACTACCACCAGCGGGCCCAGCCAGCCCCATGCCAGGACGTCCATCATCTGCCACCACTGCGGCCTTCGGGGTCACGTGGCGTCTGGTTGCCGAACCCCCCGACACCGCACCCCCTGGCTTTGGAGCCACACAGAGTTAGACCACACACCCATGCACACCGCAACTATTGCTCACAAAGGGGGCCATGAACGCGCTGGCACCTGCGAGCAATTTCTCTTAACACGTGTCCTTGCACACCGCAGCTATTGCTAACACAGGGGGCACGATCACGCTCACGCCTGCGAGTGATTACCTCTTAACACACGTGCACACCGCTGCCCCACGTTCAGTCTCGCCGCGTGTTCCCCCACGTAGTTGATCCACACAGAAATCACAGACACCATACCTATGCTCTGTGCTAACTTTTATTCTCGGCGAAAACCACGCACTACCCAGAGGGGAATATTTTGCGAGAAGAACCTAGCCTACTGCTGCCTAAGTCTCCAGTCACTCAAACGCCCTACCACATACCTCTTAGCTGTACTCACGGCATCGCACGGATGCTGTGAGAGGCCGAGAGAAGAGGATGAAAAAGCCTTGCCTATCACTGTCTCGTAGCTGCACTCACTGGTGTCACACGGATGCTGCGAGCGACTCGAGAAAACAGGACAGGGGGGGGGGGGTTTGGCGGCCAAGATGTTTAAGAAGATCTCGAATGGCCCCAGGCTCCCGTTTTATCCCCCTGACTTCAAAAGCCCAGGGTCGTGTTGTCCCGCCCCGTTTTCTCCCCTTTTTTGCCCTTACATGGAGCATCGCGGCCAGTGCTTCTGCGACGCATTGTCTGTCCATCCGTACTCTTGAAGCATTGCTAATCCTTGTTAATCCAGAATAACGCCTGACCCTGTGAGTGTGTATTCGGTATGGGGGTCGGGGGGGGGGGGGTCGTGGTGCTGCGATCCTCTGACCTCATGGTCTTCCCTTATTCCACCCCAGCGTCTCCCGATGTCATGAATGACTCATGGCAGCTGGCCTGGTAAACATTTTTTGCGCCCATACACGATTAAGCCAACTCAGGGGCACCGCGATGTAACCTCTCCTGCGAGGGTTGGCCAATCTCCTAGCACCGAGAAAGAGTAATTCCTGCAGTCATGAAAGCTCCAAATTAAGTTTGAACCACTTCTACGGGGAAGTTTAAAGTTTGTTTTTTCTCTCTCTCTCTCTCTCTGGGTTTTTTGTTGTCTCTCTCTGCTTGTGTATCGGTCTTCGTGTCTGTGTCTTTCAAATTTCACACTTAACTTCTAATTTAGCAATCTTTGTAAGAACGTAATCAACCAGACTATGCATTAATTGTCTGTTGACCGAACCTCTTGTGTTGCATTGCATTACATTTCGAAATTTTGCTAGGTTTATTTGATTTAGTGTGCTTTCTCTGTCTCCACTCGTTTTGTCGTTCTTATGTTCTGCTCTCTCTGTGTGTCTCGGCTGTTGTCCCTCTCCCTCTCTGTTTTTTGTCTGTTCTTCGTGTTGGTGTCTGGTCTCTCTTTAAAAATTTCACACTTAACTTTTAACTTAGCAATCTTTGAAAAACGTAATCAACCAGGCTATGCGTTAATTGTGTGTTGACTCTCTGTGCTGCATTACATTACATTTCGAAATTTTGCTAGGTTACTTAATTCATTGTGTCTCTCCAGGTCTCCTAATTTTCTCAAGCTTTTGCACCGTGCAACTCACTGTGCCATTCATTGACATGCTAATTTCTCTAACCCCTCCCTCTCTCTCTACCCCGCCCCCTCTCTCTATTTAAGGCCTCGACACAGAGGTGTGGTTTCTCTGTGTGCCTATGTTTGTCTCTTTCTATGTATCTCTGTGATATCTGTCTGCTTATATGTCTGTTTATATGTCTCTGATTCTGTGTTTTACCTCTCTCTCAAATTTAGTAATCTCAGGAAGAATGTAATCAACCAGGTAGGGTGTTGACTGTTATGGTATCCGACTCTCTGTTGTATTACATTACATTTCTAAGTATACTAGATTTGTGTTTCTATTTTATTCATACCTGATGATGATTGCTTGTGTTGCAATCGAAACGTCGTATGCTAGTATTTAATTTATTATCTTCTCCTTAATCATTGTGACAGAAATTCTGAACTCAAGAAGAATAACCATGTACCCTGGCCTATTGATGGTCTCATATGCATTTACAAGGTCAATAAAGCACAGATCTTTATCTTGTTGAAATTCTCCACACCTCTGATGTAACAAGTGGATAGAGATAATGGCGTCTTTTCATGGCCGCTCTGTTCTGAAATCACGTGGGGGCTCCACAAGCGTTTCTCAGCGTGCTTGGCAAGCCGACATTGAATATTTGTCGCCGGGACCTTTCCTGACACACTGACTAGGAAGATGCCCTGGTAGTTATTACAATAAGGGCATCTTTCCAAGCCTGCGGAACCTGTCCTTTGGTCCAGATGGTTGTAACTATATCATATAGTGTAACCTCAACAAATTGGTCACCCTCAGTAGTTTTTTTACTTGGGAGGACATCTCTGCCCAGTGCTTTTCCTGGTCTCAGACTCTGGATCACTCTTCATACTCCCTAAACATACGGTGCTTTAGCCAGACTCTCATACGATGTGGATATTTCCTTCAAATAGTTGACGCATAGCAACCCCAGTAAGGTCAACCCTCAACTTATCCCATGATGTTACATCTGAGCTGAGGGGATTACCATACCCAAAGACCTTATAAAAATTATTAGTAAGTGTTCAAACCTGTTCATAGTGGTCGTAGATTGGATCCCTGCAGGATGGTAATTGGTGTGGTACTGCTTAATAATATTGTCATGGTATTAAAGAGTGGTTTCTGGTTGCGCGGAAATGAGGCAGTTTTCCTCTCAACCTATGACCACTAAACTATAAACAAAACTATATTTTTTATTCTACCAGGTAATCATATAATCATCTTTGCATTTCTGTATGGCTCTCAGAACTTCCAAGCTCATACTGCGGAAAGCCACCTCATTCCTTCCTCTAACGCCAGGTGACACAGATGTTAGGCATGCTTTTTGCAACTTTCAGCCTATATAGCTGGTACACCTTTCTCAGCCATGTTATTTTAGGTCTGGACTGCGTATACAATGCAGCCATTGCAGCTGTATGAGCCACGGTCCTGAACTTCACCAATTCTGCATCAGGATGAGGAAGGGGGGAGCATGCCAACTCCATCTGGAAGTAATGATGACATTCTCAATTACAAACTTTCATCAGTTAACCAAGACGAGGCTTGTGGGGTTTGAATGGGGTTCTAGTTCGATAGATTGGTATGGACCGAATCTTTTAGGTGATAATCCCTTTCAATCTAGGGGTATGCATTATGACCCACAGACTCACCGACAATATGGCTCTATCGTGAGGAGCCACTCTATCCAAATCCTGTGACAGGAGATTTTGAAGACCGCTGACTCATCAGCCTTGCCTGGAGCCCTCCAATGTTCATCTTCGGTGGAAGTCATGGCTTCTGAAACCTCACCATTATTGCTCTCCTATATCCGCTACATTATTTTGTTAAGAAGAAATTGTAACTTTATGTTGTTTGACATTTTGTTGCCCTAAGTAGAGGACTCATCTTCTTGGTTCTTTCGGTAAAGTCACGTAGAATGTAAATAATTAAATAATTGAAATAAACCAATTAAATAATTCTCACGACGTTTCGGCCACAACACAAGCAGCCGTCCTCAGGTGGAGAACAGGTCTGTCGAGAAGACAGAGTCTGAATGACAAGCCCCAGGCTTGGAGCGACTATTTAAGCTGGGATGGAGGGGCGAAGAGCACCTTGACAAAATAATTTGCATATCAAGAGGAATTTAGCATATTTATGGGAAATGCAGATATGCGATTAGTACTACTTGTGAAATGCGTAGGAGGTTTGGAGAGGGGTTTAAAGTCATTATGCCCGAGCATTATGCAGGATTAGCAGCATCAAAGGGAGGGGATAGGGGTAACATTAATAAAGGGAAGGAGTGTTAATAGTATGTAGCTGCAGTAACTAACCACCACGTAAACAACTGAAGTATAAACTACATAGTATCATCAGTATACTAAATATACTCTACAATAAGCTGAGTTACTAACAGTAAGTAATACATTACAATTCTATGTCGCAAAAAATATATGCTTCCAGCTAAACTTTATTCTCTTACATCACACGAGTCTACACCGTACTATATACTGCCATAGACAAACCCAACATTAAATTATATACTGTATTGCTATACACCACCCTATACCTTATACATTGTAATATTACACTATGTATTATTCTACCCACCCTAATGTATATCACACTGCTGTATATTCACTATACAATTACGATACTATATATTACTTTGTACATTGTATTAAGCATTATAATTTTATACTATTCATTATTATACACTGTACCATTGACCGTCGTGTGAAAGATACTAAGAGGAAGCAACGAAATATGTCAATGGGAGAGTAGTGGGAGGAGACTTGCAGCGGAGCAAAGAATCCATTCCCTGCGGAGAATACAATGCCAGTGAGTGGAACGCGGTCTGAAAGTCACCGAAAACGTGAACACAATCAGTTAAGATCCGAAATGGTTTATTACGTCCTTCCAATGATTGCTGAGCCAGAATCCATCTTCTCGGTTGAAATTGTCTCTGTGTTTGTATATGTGGATCGCCTCATGAACGAATCTCTCATGGTAGCCAGATGGCTTGCAGATAACCTGTCTTGGAGAAGTCAATATCATGTGAGCCCACTGAATTGTAACAGTGATCTGCCACGGCTGAGGTGTTTGTCCTACCGTGTTTCAAGTCTGCTTTATGTTCACGGATGCGGTCCGAGACATGTCGTTTGGTTTCTCCAATGTAACTGCTACCACAGAGGCAACTTAGTTTGTAGACGCCAGGGTACTGTATGTCTGGAACCACATCTTTTACAGACGGGACCAGATCACGGATTTTATGTACTGTGTTGAATCGGACCATGGTTGGAGTGATGGCTTTGCGGATTGTGTAGTCGGAGTAACCATTAGCTTTAAGAGCTTGGCGTACGTGTTTGAGTTCACTGGCAATGTGTTCCTGGTCGGAGATACATTGGGCTCTATGGTATAGAGTCTTGATGAGGGAATTCTTCTGGGATGGATGGTGGTGAGAATCCGGTTTTAGATAAGCATCCGTATGGGTGGCTTTCCTGTAGACAGAGTGGCTCATTGAACCATCAGGTCTCCTTTTAATTAGGACATCCAGAAAGGATAGCCTTCCATCTTTTTCGACTTCCATGGCTGGGTGTATGGAATTGATGTCGAGGAATTGGTCTAGAGCAGGCCGGCCATGTGGCCAGATGACAAAAGTGTCATCTACGTACCTCTTCCATAAGGTCGGGCGTAGAGTGGCAGTCTGGATGGCGTCAGTCTCAAATTTCTCCATGAAAACGTTGGCTACAACCAGAGATAGGGGGGAGCCCATTGGGGTGCCCTCAGTTTGTTTGTAGAAAGTTCCATTCCAGGTGAAGTATGTATTGGTTAAGCAGTGTCTCACCAGGGGGGGTACCCCAGTATTCAGTCCTTGATGAACCAAGTCTTCAATGATTGCGATGGTGTCAGGTACAGGAACTTTAGTGAATAAGGAAACCACATCAAAACTGACAAGCAGGTCGTCTGGGGACAGGTAAATCCCCTTGATTGTCGATACCAGGTCAGTAGAGTTTAGTACTGCAGAGGTGGTTTTTCCAGTGAAAGGCCGCAGGATGTCAGACAAAAAACGAGCGAGTTTGTAGGTGGGGGAGTTGATAGTAGAGACAATGGGACGAAGAGGTGTATCTTCTTTATGTATCTTTGGCAAGCCGTATAATCTTGGTGGCCTGGCTGCAGAAGGTTTCAACAATAACTATTTGGTTTGATCAATTAATGCGGTTGAATCAGAAAGGATTTTGTTGGTTTTAGTGACGAGGCTGTTGGTGGGGTCTCTTTTTATTTTTGTATAGCTGCCATCGTTGAGTAGTTCTTGAATTTTGTTGTTGTATTCTATTTTGTCCATGATGACTGTGGCATTGCCTTTGTCGGCTGAGAGGATGACAATGTCATCCCTCTTTTTTAATTGAGCTAATTCAAAACGCTCATCTTTGCTGATGTTGCTAGCTGGCATCTTAGCGTTTTTGAGGGTTGCAGAGATTTCAGATCTTGCTACGTCTGCAGCGATGTGACTCAGGCCCTTGAGAGCCACATCTACTCGAGCCATGATATCATTAACTGGTATGTGTCTAGGTGTGACTGCAAAGTTTAGTCCTTTAGCTAAAACGGATTTCAGACCATCAGAAATAGAACTGTTACTGCGATTAATTACGACTTTGTTAACGTCTAGCTTTTCAGTGTGTGGGTCCGGTCTCTTGTTTGAGAGGCGGTTGAATTTGGAAATCAAGTTGTCCTTACATTTGGTCGACATAGCGGCAGCTGAAGAGGCAGTCATTTTGTCTATATGTTCCCAATCCGATGTGGACATTGTTGCAGTCAAAGATAAGTGTGATTTGTAGAGTGTCTTGTCTAACTGATCTAGTTCGGTGCGCGTAAGTCTGATTTTCTCTGAGATAAGAGCTAAGCTAGTTCTAGACAGAATTCGTTTAGCATTAGAATAAGTTACAGCAGCAGAGATTAGTGTAAATGCGATTGGTATTACCTTAGAGTCGCGGCATCTCTTCAGAAAGGTGAGAGACTCGATAAGCTGAGCCTTCTTATCCCGGAGTTTGTTGAAAGATCTTAAAGTTTTGTGGAATCCCACCCCGTAGTGGCGGTTAAATTTTGATTTAAAGCTTTCGTGACTGCAGGGATTCATCTTATTGGTTCTTTCGGTAAAGTCACGTAGAATGTAAATAATAAAATAATACAAATAAAACATAATAAAATAATTCTCACGACGTTTCGGCCACAACGCAAGCAGCCGTCCTCAGGTGGAGAACAGGTCTGTCTAGAAGAGTAGAGGACTCTCCACCTCTCGTCTTGACTGGAGCCAGAGCGAGTCTACTGGACCAGATGGTACCGGTCCAGCTACTACTGACAGACGAAAGGCAGCCGGTCCTCTGCAGTGAGCATTTGAACATTCCACATGGCCAGTACCAGTGGTTTTCTGCACATTCTAGAGGAACACTGATAGGCGAGATTTATGGGGTTTGGCCAGAAGATGTAATAGGTACCTGTCCCCTCGAGGCCTCCAACAAAAGCTAAATTTGGTCTTTATTCAGTTATTTTGTTGATAACTAAATTTCAGCCTATCACACCCATTCAGAGCCTCCATTGGCCACTGTCATATCTGTTAGTGCCATGAGGATAAAGAGCTAGCAATCATCGGCCTTTTTAGCCTTCCCCCAATAGCATTGCTCAAAACACATGACAGTGTCACTGCCTGACACCATCGAAATGAGTGTTGTATTTCCAGACAAACTCAATGCACACACAATCATACGCCATTGATGTAGGCTGTGAGCAGGAATCAAACTTGAGTAACTGGGTTTGTAGGGCAGTGTATTAACTATTATGCCACCACTCCCCACACAAATGCACAGTGCTTGCAATGTGCAGGTATACAATGGTAGGCACTATGCTGCGGTTTCTCTAATTGCTTGTATTAGCAGCTATCAGCCAATGGAAGCAGCAATTATGTTGTGATTGTGGGGATGGGAGCTATGTTTATGGTTAAGTTCTTGGTGGTGTTGCCACTTTTACCGCAGAATCAAACCCGCATTTGTTTCTCATTTAGCCCAAAACTTTGCAGTATACTGCAATAGAGTTCAACACAATGGCATAATTCAATTCTTACCACCCGGACTGTAGGATCAAATGCGGAGAGGTGGCAACCCAAGTTTTTTGGGTTAGGCATTTCAAGTTGAATGTTAAGACTAGGACTATGTTTACATTTAAATGTTTGTGTTATTGCTATGTGTAAAATTAAGTAATTGGGTTAGGAGTTAAGGTTAAGTATTTTCGCTGTGGTTATTGCAAGGTGGACTAGGTTTAGTTAGGGCTATTATTCGATTTGGGCTAAGCATTAGCGTTAGGGTCAAGGTCACCCTCAGGTTTAGGGGTAAGGATTAGGGTGTATGGTCAGAGTTATGTGTAGGGTTAGAGTTATGGTCAGGGTTATAGTTAAGATTATGCTTAGGGTTATGGTCAGGGCAGGTTAATGGTTCTGGTTAAGATCGGAGTAGTTGTTACAATCAGGATTTTGGTCAATCTCGTGAATTATAATTATCTTGACTGCACAACTTATTACTTTGGTAATTATGTCACCTTCCATTTATGTTGCATTATCTTATTTTCTTTTTTTACATTAAAGTCTCCGCGCTCGCGCTTGCGAGGGATTTGACTCTCGAACGGTGGGGTTCAAGTCGAAAAAGAATTGCCAGCCAGCACACTCTAAGCCCTGCGGTGGGAATAGGCTATTCCTTTTTCACGTCCGTCACCTTTAAATTAGTTAAATTAGCGTTTTTTGGCGATGTTACATTATGTATTTATCTCCACGTTCCGCCCAAGCTGCAGGGGGTTGCCTGAAGCAACGCACACGCGTCATTGGTGGAGGGTGAGGGGATTTCTCCTTCGCGTTCAAAATGCACCAAAAATACACGCAACCCTGACAGTAAATTCATCAAAGTGTCACGTCTTCTCTCCCCCCCCACCCCAATGTGGGCACTTACTACTCTAGGGTCGGTACATACTAATATTATAGCGCTTACATAGTTTTCTTGTAGGATTATTGTAGCTCGGGCGGGGGGATGGTGGGGGGGGGTAGCGGCACAGCCCCCAGCCTGGCAATGTCTCACCTCGTCCTGCTGGCCAATCTAGGCGAGGCCGCGGGCTCTGCACGGGACTAGGCTTCACCACGCCAATGTAAAGTACAATTTTATTGAATCTTTCGCTTTGAACTCAGGTTTATTGTTTACTATTATTAAACAAATAAGTCACAAAATTTTACAAACATAATGTTTGTGTGCAGATAACAACTCTGCTTCATTATTTACTATTATGAAACTAATAAGTTGGCTAATATTACAATAATAATGTTTGTGTGCAGAAAACAAATTTTTAATTATTAGGTTGCTAAATATTTCCTTTATTAGGTGCGTTTTTATGACGCAGCGATGGTGTACTGCCAGTCTGTGCTGTCGATTGCTGCCTGCTGATTAATTAACGTCAGTGCACTGCCACTCTATTATCTACACTGTTAATTTTGCTTTAGCCCATTATGAGTGTATGCCAGTCTATAATCTGTTGCCTGCTTCTTTACCTCACTCAGTGTACTGCCAGCCTTTCATGTCGACTGTATCCTGCTTTTTCAGCTGCTGCCTGTATTGCCAGCTTTTTATGTCCACTATAGCAATGCTTATGTCATTGAGTCGGCGTACTGGCAGTCTATCATCTAGACTGTAGCCTGCTTCTCAACTTACCTGTATGTACTGCTGATATTTTATATACACTTATTTCAGCTTATTTCTTCTATGCATTTCTATTGTTTCGATTGCTCACGTCCCGCTATTTACTGATACGTAGTACTGCGATGCTGTTAGCTGTGCCATCATCGGGGATTGCTGTGCACGTCCATGTGTGTGTGTGAGTCGATGTGTGTGTTTCAGTCCATATGTGTGTGCGTGTAGGTCCATGCGTCTGTGTGTAAGTCCATATGTGTGTCTGTCTTTTTCGAACCGACAACGCCCAATGTGTGTGTGTGAACGTCGATGTGTTTCTGTGTGTGTCAGTCCAAGTGTGCATGTCAGTCCATGTGTGTATCAGTCGCTGTGTGTGTTGCTCCATGTCAGTGTGTAAGTCAACGTGCGTTTGTGTGTCTATGTGTGTCAGTCAATGTGTGTGTCTACATACCTGGTGAAATGAGTACCTGGTGCGGTGTGTAAACATTGCCACTTGGGAGACAAAGGCGGTCGGGCATGGTGCTGGCCACCCAACCCCTCGTGTACCGTTCCGGCCTTCATAGGTGCTCGCTAACAGCACTTGCCCCTACCGTCTGTTAAGGCTACAAGGGGAATCTTTGTATCTTTTGTGTGTACGTCCATGTGTGTTGTTGTTTGTTTTAGTCCACATGTGCGTGTAAGTATATACATGTGTGCATGTCATTCGATGTGTGTGTGTAAGTGAATGTGTGTGTGCTAGTTGATATGTGTGTGTAACTCCATGTGTGTGTATCTAAAGTATATGTCTGTGTGTGCGAGTCCATATTTCTATGTGTGTGTACGGAAATGTGTATGTGCGTCTATGTATGTATGTATGTGAGTCTATGTATGTGTGTGTGTCAGTCCATGTGTATGTGTGTTAGTCGCTGTGTGTGGGTGGCTCCATGTTAGTCAGTGTAAGTTCATTTATTTGTGTGCCTGTAGATCCATGTGTGCGTGTTAGTCCATGTGTGTGTTTTATTAACCTGCTCAAGGCCTATGATACCATCAGTAGTGCTTTCGGAGTCCTTGACCCTCTGTTCACGATCCTTAAGGACCTTCATGATGGTGAGTGACCCCACGTCAAACTACATGGCCGTGAATCAGAGCCATTCCCTCTACACCTTGGGGTACGACAGGGATGTTCTCTGGCTCCAAAATTATTTTACATATATTTGGACCACGTAGTTTGTTAAGCCTTCAATGCCTGTGCCGGAAGAATTCCTATCTGGTACAGATACAATGGGAGGCTGATCGATGCCCGGGTGCGGTCAAGGGATGACTCTCTATTGGTCAACCACCGTATTATATGCCGATGATCTGGTAATTAATGCTCACTCAAAAGAGGAGTTGGACGTGCTGCTGCTGAACCTGGAGCTTGCCACTAAGAGGTGGGGCCTTACCATTAGCCCCACCAAAACTAAGCACCTGCCTGGGTATTTTGTACCATCGGACAATCCACCCCCACAACTCACAAATGCTGATGAGGCAGTTGTGGAGAAAGTGCAGAGTTTCCCATACTTGGCCAGTATGCTCATGACCAGCAGAGGTCTCACTCTGAATCAGTCGAGCGGCATTATCTTTTCATCGCTGCATAACACTGTGTGGAAGCTACCTGGTCTCTCGCTCTGCACGAAGCTCCAGGTCTTCTCGCCCACGGTCATTCCCTCCCTTCTCTACGCTTGCGAAACTTGGACTCCCCTAATGGAACATCTTCGCCAGTTAGAAACATTTAGGCTGGCCTGCCTACGATCCATCCTGGATTTAACCAGGCTGGATGGTGTGATGAGCTCACAAATCCTTGAAAGATCTGGACAAAGTCCCATTGGTGACCTCCTACGGCAGGCAAGGATCCGTTGGCTGGGCCATGTAGCCTGCATGCCCAGCCACCGCATGCCTAAACAGCTTTTGTTCCATTTTTTTTTCAGACGCTGTCTTTCCGACAGACCTGTTCTTCACCTGAGGATGGCTGCTTGCGTTGTGGCCGAATCGTCGTGAAAATTGTATTTTATTATGTTTTATTTTTTTTATTTTATTATTTCCCTTCTACGTGACTTTACCGAAAGAACCAAGAAGAAAAATGCTTTTGTTCTGCCAGATCGAGGGGACTAAACGGGCGCGGCACAGGCTAGAGAAGAGATGGAGCGATGTGGTACAGGACAATGTGGAGCTGAGTGGACTAGTCGATGACTGGTACAAGCAGTGTCAAGATCGGCCTCTGTGGAGGAGCCTCGTGAAGGACGCTACTGGCCAGTTGGAAGCAGTCCCCCTCCAACAACAACGGAGGGCGGAGGAGCGACGCTCAGAACAATGAGCGGAGCGCCGGGTGGCTAAAGCACAGCAAGTTAGCACAGTAGAGGGCACAGGTGGTGCATCAGCCAGTCATCTCAGACAGTCGACCCGTGGCACCTGGGTCTGCCCCGTAACCTTCTGCCAGCAGGCGTCCGACACTTCACGTGGCCTCAAGGTGCACATAGCCTGCCACAAGCGTTGTGGTGACGTCACCGCCACTTAGTGCCGAATGGCGGTTGTTGTTGAGTCTTTATATGTATGTGTGAGTCGATTTGTGTGTGTAACTACATGTGTGTATCTAAAGTCGATGTCTGTGTGTGTGAGTCCATATGTGTGTGTGTGTAAGTCGATGGGTTACTATGTGTGTGGGTCGATGTCTGTGTGTAAGTCCATGTGTGTATCTGCCTTTTTTGCCCGGGCAACGCCGGGTACTTACTGCTAGTATTAAAATTAAATGCTACACGCCTCAACTTTTTACAGCTTTTAAAAAAAACAAGAGTCTGGAAGGAATGGAAAGATGTAATCTGGTGGAAGACATCCATCAAATAAGAAGTGAGGAAGGCGTTTTATCTGCGGTTATTTAGGACACAATCCACCGTTAAAAGGCAAGATTTTGAAGTGATAGCTAATCTCTATATAAATAAGTAGGATTTAAATGCATCTTTAAAAGTCTAACATTTTAAGATCCTTGTTAAATCTTTATTTGAAGCTTTCGTGACCGCAGGAATCCATACTCTTTGGTTCTTTCGGTAAAGTCACGTAGGTAGAAAAATAATAGACCCACGACATTTCGATCGCAACACAAGCAATCATCATCAGGTGGGACAACCACAGCAGTTTTTTCTTGCTACCTGCGTGACTTTACCAAAAGAACCATAGAGTATCCTTGTTAAACTTTACAACTTTAATTGAAGAAAATATGGAGATTTGTTTATATGTGTGTGTGTGCGGAATGGCAAGCAGTTTAACCCATCTTAAATATACCCAGCTTAAATATATGCTGCCAAGCTTTGTGGTGTTCATTCAGACGCTGTCTTTCCGACAGACCTGTTCTTCACCTGAGGACGGCTGCTTGCGTTGTGGCCGAAACATCGTGAGAATTGTATTTTATAATGTTTTATTTTCATTATTTTATTATTTCCCTTCTACGTGACTTTACCGAAAGAACCAAGAAGATGGCAAGCAGTGTCGCTGTGGTTAGCGCACTGCACTTTGAACCCAGCGTCCGAGTTCGATTCCAGCTCACAGCCCAAAATAAGTGACAAATATGTGAATTGGTGCCAGACCTCCCCTAGGTCGTCTCAGCCATAAGTGCGTACATGGTGCAGTGTGTAAACATGATTTGGGAAACAAAGGCACCCATGCTTGGTGCTGGCGATGCTGGCTTTCATAGGTGCTCGCCAAAGGCACTTGCCCTAACAGTCTGTTGGGGTTATACCGGCGATATTTGTCTTTGTGTGCATCCAGTCATCGAAATGTAAATGCAGAAGAGCAAATATGAAACCTCTTCAGCCTGCACGTCTTCAGCCTGCACGCCATGCTCAACTCTCACACATACACTTTCACAACAACAGCTGCCATTTGCCACTAAGTAATGGTGACGTTACCACGGCGCTTGTGCCAGACAAGGTGCACTTTGAGGCAACGTACAGTAAAGTGTCTAAGGCTCACCGGCAAGTGGTGACGGGGACAGACCTAGTTGCCATGCGTTAATTGACACACTCAAGACACTCGCTCACATACAATATGACACTCAAACCCACACGCATTCCTCACCCCGTTTTCCCCCTCTGCCAGCGTGGAGAAGAATAGTTAAACAACCCCCAAAAATGACACGGCATTAAGGTTGCCACCATTTCCACATATAGACGTAATTTATTCGTCGGTAGGCGGTCTATTCTCGACACTGCAGTCTCCTGAAATAAAGTTAAACACAGCAATGCCGGTACAGAAACTTAAACATTAAAACATGCACGAACATTTTTTTTTATTTATCAGGTGAGGCCCACTGAGCTATGTAGCTCTTTTTCAGAATTGTCCTGGTCACAAATGATAGTTCCAGGAAGTGGCTTAATATGTAGAAATGTCTAGCAGCGAAATACTCTAAACGCATGATGTTGATTCTAAATGTGGAGGGAAAAACGGAGGACCCTGAGAAAAATCTACGCGACCATGGGGAGAGAGACATGCAAGCGTCTGGGTTGAAATTGAACCCACGACCTCTAGTATACCAGGTGAGGTAGTTAACATATCTCCACCATGGCACCCATAAAATAAATACCCAAAGTTAGAGAAAAACATATTAAGGAAGTGACGAAAGCAAAGAGGCCTAAAAAAACCGAATGTTTTAGGAACCCCTTCTGCAAGATATGGAATATACTATCCCTCTCTGGTACAGCTGGATCATGCAAACTTATCATGGGTGCAAGGCGGCGAAGGATGGCAGGATTGACTCATTACATTCACATGTTTTGCCTGTTTCAGCACGTTAGTTATAACGACAAAGTATATTCGCAGACGTTTCAGACAATTGTATTGGGAGATCCAGAGCATGACGGACAGACACTTGCTAATACTGGTAGGAACCTCCTGGTTACACCAGCCCACAGGGGATTATTGTGTCCGTCGTGCAGGGAGGGACTGGGTGGGGAGGGAGGAGCTAGGTGGGGAGGGTGGAGCTGGGTGGGGAGGGGAGGGTGGGGAGGGGCTGGGTGGGGAGGGTGGGGCTGGGTGGGGGGTGGGAGGGGTGGGGCTGGTCACCCCGTGGTGCCCTTATAAAACTCAACGTTTAACCTACTCACGCCGGCTTGTGCCCGCCCTCATAGTCGGGCATATTTGCGGAATACACCACGCCGCCGTTGACCCTGGCCATTGACCGAGCAACCCAACGTTCCTACTCAGCTCCCTCCGCAGGAATGTGTTTATATATATGTAGGACTTGAGAAACACGCGTCATGCGTTGGATTGTGATACGGGCACGTGGTGGAAAGTGAGGGCAAACGGGGACACAGGGAGCGGGGCACCATACTGTTGTTATTGTACCAATTAAGGTGGTAAGGTAATTAAGGGGGGCCTGCAGGTGTTCGGGGGTAATCGAGGACGCAGGCCGGTGATTGGACGAGAGGGATGGGTGTCGGGAATTGGCGCCTCAATGTCTACAATAACAACACCACGTGAGGCTGGGAGCTGGGGGGCGAGGGGCGAAGCGGGGGATGGTCTAATTGATTGGGGGAAATTGGTTCGGGGATAAAGGCAAAGAGCGTGGGGAGAAACGAGAGTTGGTTGGTGCCTGGGACAAGAGACAGATAGAGGAAGAGACGGAGCAGCAGACGAGAGAGTATAGTATACGGTAGCGGTGGACAAGAGAGTATAGTATAAGGTAGCAGTGGACAGAGAGAGATAGTGTACGGTAGCAGTGGACAAAGAGAAGACAGAGTAGGGTAGCAGCGGATAAAGAGAATACAGTGAGACGGCAGAGAGAACAAAGAGCGACCGACCTGGAGAGAGAGAGAGCAGAGAGGGAGGTCGCTGGAGGAGAGGAGAGAGGGAGAGCGAGCGAAGCCAGCGAACGGAGGGACATGGAGTGATGTTGATGGGGAGTTGTGCGTTGAAGAGAATGGAGGGACATTGAGTGATGCCGACGGGAGGAGATGTGAACTATACGCGTTAATAAAGAACCGAGAAAGACAAAGAAGCTGTCGCGTCAGTACGAGTCCTACATATATATATACATTAAGACTACCTGCAAATACACTTGTCGCTAGTTCCTAATGGACCCCAAGAAAAATCCAAGCAACCACGGGGAGAACATGCAAACTACAAATATACAGACGTCAAGGTCGGGATTGAACCCAAGACCTGTATACCAGGCGAGGTAGTTAACATCTCGCCACCGTGACGCCACACAGCTGGGTACAATTCAACTCCTGCCACGCAAACATAGACGCCAATTCCTGCACTATCCCGGGTGAAACCCGAACAGGAGGCAAGCCTACTCGTCATGCAGAGGCCTTCATCCAACAGTTGATTGAGAAAGGGTTGTACATGATGAATATAAAGTAAGACTGCCAGGACTGCTGCTTCACGTTTGCTTTTATGATGCATACCCAGAGACAGGCACTAACACATCCTTATGGTCTCGGCTAATGTCTCCGTCTGTTTCGTTTTGCCTCTACATCTATCAACTACGAACAACTTGCATCATGCTTAGATTCTAATAGCATTTTAACTCAAAAGCAGTCGAAGTTTAGTTCCCCGGTTGTAAATTCCATTCACGGTTATTTTGACAGCATTGCACAATGCTCCATTGCTTTATAAGGTAGAATAAATACATACAAGTACATTAATCAATCAGATTTCCATTTTAGACAATTTGATCACCACATTTTAAAGATCACTTGCTCGTGGCTCTCGGAGTTGGCTGATTCTGCCAGTAATTGAACCATAAGTCATGAAATAAAAATGAAAACCGACGAAACGTATTCCTCCCCATATGCGCGTCTCCACACGGCAAATCCCATCAGCCACACAGCCTTCTCAGGGAGTGCATCATTTCAGCAGCATTGGTTTAAAAGAATGAAACTCTGGACTATACTCTGGTTCTTTCGGTAAAGTCACGTAGGTATGAAATAAAATTAATTTATTAAATACAATTCATTTATTTTATTTTATACCTACGTGACTTTACCCAAAGAACCAAAGAGTGGATCCCTGCAGTCACGAAAACTTCAAATCGAGATTAAACTCTGGACTAGCTTTGACATTCAGTGTTTCGTCAGCAGTAAGGCTGCTTGTTTAAAACCAATGCTAGTGAACTGCCAGATGTTTGTCGGCAAGAACTCTCTCTGTAAGATATGAGGCTGAGATCTACACATAACTCTATAATACACAACATAGGACGATCATCAGCATCGTTGTTGAGAATATTATTTTTAAAAGCAGACATTTCGCTTCCTGCCCATATTTAACAGTTATACTCATCCCTGAAAATGGAAGGAACCGGAAAGAGAGGAAGACCTCGGAGAACGGCTTGACGACGACATAAGAGATTGGTGCCAGAGAGATGTGGCCACTATTTGTAGCATATTGGCACAAGACAGAGGAAAGTGGAAATAAATGACAAAATGTGCAGTGGACACCTACGGGCTATCTGCCCATGGATCGTGATGATGATACTCATTCCTTTGTCAATTAACTGCTGGATAAAGGCCTCCCTACGCCGTGTGGTGTTGGTCATGGGGATTAGGCTATACTTCACGCTGATCAGTGCGGGCTGGTGAAGGTGGGATGGGCTGGTGAAGGTGGGATGGCCAGGGAAGGCTCAGACAGCACTCGCGACTAATGTAGCCGTGGCAGGGAAATCACAGCGTTGTGCGCTAACCACTGCACCACCGCTCCCCTATTTTGAGTGAACCAATTTTCTGTTCTCTGGCTTCATTGGGAGTTTATTACGACTCCATACTTGGTCAACATGTTTTCTCATCACAGTACATATGTATAAACACTCATTAAAATTGTGGTCAAGACATCCCAATATAGGGCCACCAGAGCTCGGGCAATTGTTGGTAGCGTCGGTTCCGGCCGCCTTCCCACTCGTCAATGGTTTCACCTCGCGCCTTACACACTTGGAGGTGTCATTGGCGATTCGGATAAATGAAGCTATATACTCATACGGTATAAAAATGCAATGCTTTATCACTGTCATCCATACTGGGTGACAGTGATACCCACATCCCTCCTCGTGCGCATGCTGACAGCACTTGCTCCAACAGTACTGAGAAGGCTACACGGGGAATTTTTGGCGTTGCCTATGTGAAAACGCGTTTGCATGCGTGTGCGCGCGTGTTTTATATATATATGTGTGCACGTGTTCCTATTAACTGCTGTCATCTGCCTCCCCACTGCGCGAACTAATTCTAGCCTGGAGCTCGGGGCGGATAAATACATAAATAACTAATTAATAAATGTTAAGTGCGGGAGCCAGTCACGTGGCTCCCCTTAATTGGAACTCAGCTGTGCCAATTTTCCAGAGACTTTCACCGAAATAATCCCCAATGCGTCCTACAAAAAAAACACCTCAAAGAAGACGTCCCCCTTAATGAGACGCTGCGAGGATCCTGCTCCCTGCGTAAAAAAAGGCTTTTGTGATCACGACCCGAGTTCGATTCCTGCTCATGGCCAACATCGGTGACGAATACATGAACCGGTCCTGGTCCTCAAGTGCCTGATGCTGTGTGTAAACATCAGCATTGGGGAGACAAAGGCGGCCCGGGCATGGTGCTGACCACCCACCTGCTCGTGTGCCGTATCAGTCTTCATAGGTGCTCACTAACAGCACTTGTCCTAAGTCTATTCAGGCTATACACGGAATCTTTGTCTTTAGATATTTGTATAGGCAGTCCCTGACTTACGAATTGGTTCCGTTCCTGAGATCCGTAATAAGTCGAACGGTTCGTAATTCGGAACACAATAATGCACTGTATTTATACAGTTAGTGTTATAAATATCTTATGGTTCAACAAAAAGGTAAGCATTGTTAATCTGATAAATAACAAATATTGCACAGTACATGCATGTAATACTGTGATAAATAATATATCATTAATACAACATAAAATAAGGGAACATGAAAATAAAAAAATATCTGCTGTCTTTTCACTTACCTTGAGTCCTGATGCTGGCTTGCTTGTCGTAAAGAGCATAATGATTCCCCACAATTGCACACATACAGATGGTGGCACGCGCGCACACACACACAACGTGCGGCGGCAATGATGCCCCGTGTAGCCTTAACAGGCGGTTGGAGCAAGTGCTGTTTTCGAGCACCTATGAAGGCCGGCACGGCACAGGAGGGGTGGTATGGCCATCTCAAAGCCCGGCCGCCTTTGACTTCTCGGTGGTGATGTTACACACCGCACCAGGTACTCATTTAAGGCTGAGTCGACCTAGGGGAGGCCCAGGACCCATTCAGATAATCGTCACTGGTATTGGTTGTGAGCAGGAATCGATCTCGCGTTGCACACCAAAGTAACTATTGTACTACCGCTCCCCAGGTATGCACAGGGGCACGCGCTTGTACGTGTATTAGTCTTGTAGGGAGACAGAGTCGTCGTAGGAGGCAACACGTTTTATTTATAACTATCACAGTACACAACTAGGTCCCTAACACGAAGGGGTAACGGCCCCTTCCACCCACAACCTAGGGAGGTACAGCCTCCGGGTTAATCTACCCTAGCCACCGGGCTAACGTCTCCTATGGCCCTCCGGCTAGCTGGACCTAGGGGAGGCTATCCCATCACCTGGCTTGGTGGGTCCCTGACCACTGGCCCATCCAGACCCGGCCCTTAAAAGGACATCGGGCTGAGGGATCCTCAGGGTCCTAACCTCCCGACCATGGCACCGCACTGAGCCCCGGTCCTGAGAAGGACGTCGGGACTTGGGGTCCAGGGTCTTGTCTTCAGGCAGCTTCTTAGCTTCGACTTGAGGCGAACTGCCTTCAGCTCTCAGGATCCCGCTTTTTGTACCATTCCCCACCGAGAGGCGGGGTTCTGTGGAATCCCACACATCCCCCAGCCCCCTCCCCTCAGAGGGGTTCTGGCCATGGGTAACCCAACCGGTCCACACCGGTTTATACTGCTCCCCACCGAGGGGCGGGGTTCTGTGGGATCACAGACACACCCCACAGCCCCCTCCCCCTGGCGGGTTCCGGGCGGGTTAACACAACCACCCCGCACCGGTAAGTACAGTGGCTTGGCGCGCGCGTGTCCCAGCATGACCACCACATCACCCCCCCCCCCCCCCCCTGTACAGCCCGAAGACGCGCCGGCTGCAACAACAACTATCACCATTATATTGAAAAAAACTTAACATAAATCGGAAATCCGTGTGCCTCAAGAACAACAATAGCAACAACAATAACACCCGCAATAAAGTACCCCAACCCACCTGTACAAGGAACACTATGGACAATATACACAAGGGACTCGAGCCCGTCCGCACGCATGAATCACTGACCGGATGTATCAATAGAAGGGGGAGGTGGACAGTGTGGGTGTGTGGGGACAGGGGCCTTAGGAGAACCGGGGAAGCTTTGAGCGAGTATGCGTAGCGGGTCCATCATAAGGGGTCAGAGTCCCCGGTGGAGGGCCGGGAGGGGCTTGACGACGGACATTCGGCGTCCCACTGGAGGTGGCCGATGGGGCACCGGCCTGCTGAACGGGTGGTCGAGCAGCACAGCAATCCGTCGGCGTGGCCATCTTCGGTGAACTCACACCTGTGGCATCCGGGGTAGTGGCAGGACGGCACGGTGAACAACAAGAGTCAGGAGAACCACACTCCGGCTCATCGGACACATCACGCGTACGGCCCCTGCGAGATGAAGGTGAGGTGACAATAAGCAGCGCGACGTAGGGCTTCAGGCGTGATGGGTGGACATACCACAAGCACCGTCCGCATGCGACCCGAACGCACTGGTCCCGAACAACCCGAACAATATTCTTGGTTCTTTCGGTAAAGTCACGTAGAAGGGAAATAATAAAATAATACAAATATAAACAATAAAAATTATTACGACGTTTCGACTGCAACACAAGCAATCATCATCAGGTGTGAAATCCACAGCAAGAAAATTTGCAAAAAGTAGCGGTTTTTCCTAACGTCAGCACCACAGACAGCGATTTTGCAGTTGGCCAGATGGACGAGTCCAGCTATGTTCGGGAAAAGAGGAGGGGGGAGCAGAAAATGGAATGCGGTCTGAAAGTCACCGTAAGCGTGAACACAATCAATTAAGACCTGAAATGGTTTATCAAATCCTTCCAATGATTGCTAAGCCTGAATCCATCTTCTCGGTTGAAATTGTCTCTGTGTTTGTATATGTGAATAGCCTCATGAATGAACCTCTCATGGTAGCCAGATGGCTTGCAGAGATCCTCTGTCTTGGAGAAATCAATGTCATGTGAGCCCACTGAATTATAACAGTGATCTGCCACGGCCGAGGTGTTGGTCCTACCGTGTTTTAGGTCTGTTTTGTGCTCACGGATGCAGTCAGAGACATGTCGTTTGGTTTCTCCAATGTAACGACTACCACAGAGGCAACTCAGTTTGTAAACGCCAAGGTACTGTATGTCCGGAATCACATATTTTACAGACGGAACCAGATCACGGATTTTATGTAATGTATTGAATCGGACCTGAATCTTGTGTTTATTCAAGATTTTGGAGATCTTTTTTGGGATCCCTGCAATGTATGGTAAGGTCATGGTTTTGAATGGCTCCTCAAGAGGGTCCTTCTTCATGGTTGGAGTGATGGCTTTGCGGATTGTGTAGTCGGAGTAACCATTAGCCTTAAGAGCTTGATGTACGTGCTTGAGTTCACTGGCAATATGTTCCTGGTCAGAGATGCATTGGGCTCTATGGTGCAAAGTCTTGATGAGGGAATTCTTCTGGGATGGATGGTGGTAGGAATCCGGTTTCAGGTAAGCATCTGTATGGGTAGCTTTCCTGTAGACAGAGTGGCTCATTGAACCATCAGGTCTCTTTTGTATTAGGACATCCAAAAAAGGTAGCTTGCCATCTTTTTCGACTTCCATGATAAATCTGATGGCTGGGTGTATGGAACACATGTAGTCGAGGAATTGGTCTAGAGCAGGCCGGCCATGTGGCCAGATGACAAAAGTGTCATCCGCGTACCTCTTCCATAAGGTTAGTGGCAGTCTGGATGGCTTCAGTCTGAAATTTCTCCATGAAAACGGGTGCCCTCAGTTTGTTTGTAGAAAGTTCCATTCCAAGTGAAGTATGTATTGGTTAAGCAGTGTCTCACCAAGGGGGGTACCTCAGTGTTCAGTCCTTGATGAACCAAGTCTTCAATGATTGCGATGGTGTCAGGAACAGCAACTTTGGTAAATAAGGAAACTACATCAAAACTGACAAGCAGGTCGTCTGGGGACAGGGGAATACCCTTGATTGTCGATACCAGGTGAGTAGAGTTTAGTACCGTAGAGGTGGTTTTTCCAGTGAAAGGCCGCAGGATTTCAGACAAAAACGAGCCAGTTTGTACGTGGGGGAGTTGATAGTGGAGACGATGGGACGAAGGGGTGTATCTTCTTTATGTATCTTTGGTAAGCCATATAATCTTGGTGACCTGGCAGCAGAAGGTTTCAACGAGAACTGTTTGGTTTGATCAATTAATGCGGTTGAATCTGAAATGATTTTGTTGGTTTGTATGACGAGGCTGTCGGTGGCATCTCTTTTTATATTTGTATAGCTGCGATCGTTAAGTAATTCTTGCATTTTGTTGTTATATTCTATTTTATCCATGATGACAGTAGCATTGCCCTTGTCGGCTGAGAGGATGACAATGTCATCCCTCTTTTTTAATTTATATAATTCAAAACGCTAATCTTTGCTGAGGTTGCTAGCTAGCATCTTAGCGTTTTTGAGGGTTGCAGCGATTTCAGATCTTGCTACGTCTGCAGCGATGTGACCCAGGCCCTTGAGAGCCACGTCTACTTGGGCAATGATATAATTAACTTCTATGTGTTTAGTTGTGACTACAAAGTTTAGCCCTTTAGCTAAAACGGATTTCAGACCATCGGAAATAGAACTGTTACTGCAATTAATTACGACTTTGTTAACGTCTAGCTTTTTGGTGTGTGGGTCCGATCTTTTGTTGCTGCACACCCCACACTTGTGTCACGCCGGCATTCATAGGTGCTCACTAACATCACTTTCCACAAGAGTGTGAATACTATAAGGGGGATTTTGTGTAAGCGTGTGAACTCTGTTGCCGTTTTCTTGCTGTTGGAGTTGGTGTAGCAACCGTATTATATTGTAGCTGTTGTCTTTGATATAGTCACTGATGGTGAATGCAGTGAGTTTGACTTAAGTGTGTGTAGGGGATGTCTGTCTATGTAGTTATATTAGTGTGTGCGAGAGGCTGATGACCCCTCAACCTGGCACTATTAAAAATTGGGCAACCCCCATTTGGCGAAGCCAGGCTCTACCCCTTCATCCAAAAAATATAAAATAACTGAGGTTGGCCACGTGAATGTCCAAACGCTGACTGCAGAAGAGAGACATATTCCTGTGCCGGACTTCCATGGTATTGAAGAGGTCAGGTGGCTGATTCTGACTAAAGTCACCACAGTTCTCCACTCGGGACAGTAAACTGCCAAACAACGGTGAGTGGCACTTCTTTTGAACAAAATAATGAAAGGGGTGTGGGAGTGTGGTGGTGAGTATAGGAAGCTGTGAAACCCCAGGTTGCTATGGGCTCGTCTCCCCATGAATGGGAGGCAAGGAATGGTGGTGGAGATGGTCACTTATGCACCTACAGAAGATGAACATCAGTGGAAGGTTGCAGACAATGCCGATGAGTCAGACACCTTCCATGAACTCCTGCCCAGGTATCTTTTTTGAGGTGACTTTAATGCCTGAGCGGGTCATGAAACAGGCACTTGGGCCAGAGTGATTGGAAGGAATGGGCCAAATCAGCTCAATAACGGTAGGAAGCTGCTAAACTTCCATGCAGCACATGGGATTGTAATAACTAACACACTTATCTGGCAATGGTGCATCCACACAACACCACAGACGTGTAGTGTACTAATTCAGAGACAGTAGTAGGAGGCGTTATCCCTCTTGTTTATTCCAGCTCTCACAGCTATAGGGGATAACTCCATACCGGGTCGGGACAGCTAACATGCTTCCAGACCCACAGCTTGAAGAGGCGAAGACCCCAACGACAGCAGCATGACGAGTTTCATTCCCGATTGGCAGCAGTGAGTTGGTGCGCGCCTTTTATTTAACTGTTTTATATAACTTGACTTGTTTTTTTACGTGGTCAAATCTTGTAATCAAAAGTTAGTCTACTTCCTGTTGTCCAATAAATTCCAAATTTTTCACACGTATTCAGATCCGGTGAAAATGCATGCCTGTATGAAAATCGGTATCAATTCATTGCCTTCTATTCTTGGATTTTTGGTAAAGTCACGTAGAAGGGAAATAATAAAATATTAAAAATAAAACATAGTAAAATTCTCACGACGTTTCGGCCACAACACAAGCAGCCGTCCTCAGGTGAAGAACAGAGCTGTCGGAAAGACAGCGTTTTCTATGTGACTTTACCAAAAGATCCAAGAATGTGAATCCTTGCAGTCACGAAAGCTTTACATCGAAATTCATTGCCTCCTTTCAAGAAATTACAATGTTTGTATGGACGTCTTATTAATTATATATTTTTGTTTGGTCAAAAACGCCGCGGTCCCTATACTGTGGAATCGGCTCGCACAAAAAGCAGGCACCGCCTGTCTCAGGCGCCATTGACGTACTTCTCGACCGTGAGTTAAATTAAGTTGTTAATAAAACCGTTGTTTTTCAAACACTTTTTTTTAAAGGAGTTTATTCTCCCCAGCATGGACAGGCTCCACCCTCGGCCACGCACCCTTCTGGATCCCCCAGAAGGCTCTGAGCTTGGCCCTAGGATCCAACTGGTAGAACGGGCTGCTACCCCTAATTCCATTGTCTACCAATCTCCCAGCGCCACGCGCTACAGTGACTCATTCAATGTCACTATAGATGCATAATGGATCCAAGCCAGCACGTCTGATGGACTACATAGCGAAAGAACAGCAATCACGGGCCCATGTCCTTAACATCAGGTCCTACCATGAAGCTGATCTGCCTATTGACCACTGGCTTGTCATCTATAAGATGTGACTGCCATACATTCACTGTGATGGCAAGCATCCATATAGGACGGATGGACAACCAGCAGCTCCGGAGCTGCTATGCGGCTCTTTAAGGATTGCTCTGTGACGTTATTTATTAAGGACCACCATCTCGTATTCACCACTTTCATTGAGGCTCTTAAATATTTTTGACCGAATTTGAAAAAATTGGCTCTTGTTATTTTAGTTGCCGACCCCTGATCTAGGACCTCACTCAATAGCCTGGTCTCAGCTAGCTGAAGAAGGTTGTAAGCTATAAATTCAACATTGCTTGCAACTGGGGTTGGCCATCATCCCCCCTTCCTCCTGGTGCTCGATTACAGTACTTGCCCCAAAAGTGTGTTATAGGTTGTACAGACGATCTTGGTCTTAGTGAGAGTGAGAGCACGTGTGCGTGGACGTGAGTAACGGCGGACTTAAATCTGATCCTTACTGCTCCCGCGTTCTCGTGGAAGTATACACAACTCCTTTGCATAAACCCTGTTGGGCCTCGGTGTTAGGACACATCTTGACCTATGAAAATTGCAAAATTGTGCAAGCCGTTCGGTCCTCGGGCGGCTGGACCTCTGGAAACTGGAGGAGTCAGTCCTCAACCCCCTCCTGTGCACGTGCGTGCTTGGCAGCCATGCTCCACCGCCCATTGGCTCAGAAACTCCCCTAGGCCCGCGCAACCACCGCACTGCCTCAAGGCCCACAATGGAAAAGTTTGCCCACCAGGATATTCTCCTCGTAGCAGCATCCTCCAAGAACAGTCACCTCAACATCATACTTATCATCAACATCATCGTTGTAACATTGTCACGATAATTATCACTAACATCCACACCCTCTTCATCTGTTTGCAATCACCTCCAATGCCACACGCAGCCCTCAAACCATGGCCCCAACCTGTCACGACACAACTACAACAACAAATACCACTACCACCATAATCATGATCATCAGCAACACTAAAAACTAACTAATTAAGCAGGCAGTACGCCTACTTCATAGATATATATCTCCCTCCAAATTACAAATAATAGTATTTTTCACATCCCATTAGCCACATGGCCTTCTGAGAGTACATAACTTCAGCAGCATTTGGTTCATCACATGCAAAGCTCTGGACCGGTTTTTACATTCAGTGCCAGCAGATAAAAAAAATCGAAAAAGCTGAAGACGCTTTGGCTTTGAATTTGTATGAGAAAGTGTTGAAAAGTCCTAAGCACAACGAAGTTGTAAAACTCTTCTTAATCGCCACCATAGGAATGTGGAATTTCCACCGCCAAACTCCGAACAGCCACCAAATCTGAGCATACAAAATTACTCGTAATATTTTCAAGTGACTTTGACACTCGACTTTGACTAAAGTTTGCGAGACACATGGGGATAACGCGTTGGTGGTGGTGGTGGGGTTAGGATTTGGGGTGGGGCTTAAGGTTATGTTTGATGGGTTAATGGGAAGCTGCAGGAGATGTTGACTGCTGTAATCTCACAGACAGAGGCCAGCACTGAGATCTCAATCTCCCATTCCATCAGCTACGGCTATCACCTTCAAATACGACAGTGGAAGCAATGGCGACAGAAGACAGGGACGAGGGAATCAGGGGTGGTGATGGTGGTGGTGTCTACGTGGTGATCGCAATGATGGTGACAGTGGTGTTGTTTGTAGTGATAATGGTGATGGTAATGTTGGTTATGATTATGGTTTAGGTCGTGGTGTCTGATGGTATTAATGTTTCTGTTAGAGCTGTTGTTTGTTGGTAGTGGTGGTGTTGTAGTGGTGATGATAATGATGTTGGGAGTGGTGTTACTAGTGTTTGTGCTGGGTTTTTTGGTACTTGTGGCGTTAGTTATGGTGACTGTAGAAGTGGTATTAATGGTTTTGATAGTACGTGTGATGATGTTGATGGCTGTGGTGGTTTATCATGGTGTTAATGGTTGTGGTAGTGCATGTGATGGTGTGAATTGCAGCAAAACAAGCCCCTACCTCCTCGTTGGTGCTGGACGGCAATGCTGTGGTGAGCAGTGCCATGGGGGGAGAGCCAATTTCGCTTGGCCATTCCTCTTATGGTGTGTGTAGCCACCATAGTGGCCAAAGGGGGCTCTTTGAATTTTTTGAATTTTTTACCTACGTGACTTTACCGAAAAAACCTAAGAATATGAACCCCTCCACCTTCAATTAATTACCACTAAACCACTAAAGAAATATCCAGTTAAGCTTGTGCCCCGGGCTGGGATAGGCGTCTATGACGTCTCCTGGTCAAACCGCATTTGGCAGAGCAAGGAGACTGAATCCTTTCCATCGGGGTTCCTCCAAAAACAGCAAAATGCCACTGCAGATGGCCACGTGGAATGTTCGAACGCTCGCTGTGGAGAAGAGGCTACCACTCCTCTGTCGGGAGCTGGACTGGTACCGCCTGGATCTCTGCGGAATTCAGGTCCGGTGGACCGGTTCTGGCTCCTGCCATCATGAGGGGTAGACAGTCCTCTCTACTCAGGGCAAGAGACTGCCAAACAACAGGGAGTGACTCTTCTTCTAAACTAAAGAATGAAGGGGGAATGAGAGTGTGGCGGTGAGGTGTGGGAAGCGGTAAGCCCCAGGCTACTCTGGGTTCGCCTTCCCATCAACCAGAGGCGAGGAATGGTGGTCGTGGTAAAGTATGCCCCCACCAAAGATGAACATCAGTGGAGGGATGCAGGCAAGGCCGATGAGTCAGATGTCTTCTATGACCTCCTGTCACAGGTGCCAGCTAAAGTGGCCCATCGGGATAGAGTCATCCTGTTGGGTGACTTTAATGCCCGAGTTGGTCATAATTTTGGCACCTGGTCTTGAGTGATTGGAAGGCATGGGCCAGATCAGCTCAATAAACTCAGCAGGAGGCTGCTAAACCTTTGTGCAGCCCATGGGCTTGTAATTATCAACATGCTGTTCCGACATTGGCACATCCACACAACATCATAGATGCACGCCGTGTCCAAAGAAAACATCTGCTGGACTATATAGTGATGGAATAGTGGATGCGGGCCCATGTCTTTGACACGAGGACCTACCGTGAAGCTGATCTGCCCACTGACCATCGGCTTGTTATCTGAAAGATGTGCCTGCGATTCTTCCATTCCGGTGGTGGGTGTACACCCAGGACGCAATTCAAATCCACATCGGCCTGGTCTCAGCTAAAAGATGAAAGTTGGAAGAGAGAATTTCATAATCGCCTGCAGCTGGGGTTGTCATCGTCCCCCACTCCTCCTGGTGCCGAGGGGAAATGGGCAAGGTTTAGGACTGTGGCTCATGCAGCTGGAATAGCTGCTTTGGGTACACGGTCCCAACCTCCCCAGAGACCCTGGCTGACAGAGGGGTGTTCAGGCTGCCTGAGAAATAAACGACAGGCCTAATCACACCGTCTAAAGCGTTCCACGTTAGACAATGAGGAGGCTTACAGCAGCCTTCACTCAGAGGTTCGCAGAGCCATGCAGGATGGGTGGTGGTCGCGGCACCACACATATCACCATCATTATGAAAAAGAAAGGTGATCCAATCTCCGACCCCCAGGAGCAGTTTTGAAGATTTGCTGAGCATTTTTGTGAGGTCTTGGGGGAGGGAAAATCTTTCAGCCTGGAAAACATCATGGGGCAAAGTCGAAATTACACTCCTGAGGCTGCTGTGCCTCAAATATTGGAAGAAGCAGTCACCCCCTGTGAGTGGCTGGCTGAGGTGCCATCTGTTAAGGAAGTACAGAAGGTGATCCAGTCTGAGACCAGGAAAAGCACCGGGCAGAGATGATCTCCCAAGTAAAATTCTGAGGGAGAGCGGCGTTTGTGCGTTGACTGCCCGACATTACATCATAACAACAGTCTGGACCACTGGACCGGTTCCGCAGGATTGGAAGGATGCCCTGGTGGTCCACCTATTTAAGAAGGGGGACCACACAGATTGTAACAACTACAGAGGAATCTTCATCCTCAGTGTGTTGGGAAAGGTCCAGACAAGGTTATTTAACATCACCTTGCCAGGCACGCTGAGGATAGGCTTGCGGAGCCTCAACGTGGTTTCAGGAAATGGCAGTCCTGCACAGATGCCATATTTTCTATCTGCCTGCTACAGTAGAGGTGCAGGGAATTCCAGCAAGACCTTCATCTCTGCTTTATTGACCTGGCAAAGTCTATAATACCATCAATAGGCCAGAGCTCTTGGTCGTTCTTCATGTTTTCGGAGTCCTTGATTCTTTGCTGACAATCATTAAGGACTTTCATGATGGTGAGCAGGCCCAGGTAAAACTAGGTGGGTGGGAGTCGGAGCCATTTCCTGTTCACCTTGGGGTGTGACAAGGATGTCCTCTGGCTCCCACGTTATATAACATCTATTTTTAGCCACGAAGTTCGTGAAGCCATCGATGGCTGTACCAGAGGAATTTCCATCTGGTACAGATACAATGGGAGGCTGATCGATGCCCGGGTACGGTCATTGGATGGGTCCCTATTGGTCAACCATATGCCAACTCAGAGAGTGAGTTGGCATATGAGGCCCTGCTGCTGAATCTGGAGCATGCCACTAAGAAGTGGGGCCTTACCATAAGCCCCACCAAAACTAAGCACCTGCCTGGGTATTTTGTACCATCAGACAGTCCACCCCCACAGTTCCTAATTGGTGATACGACAGTTGTGAAAAGAGTGTAGAGTTTTCCATACTTGGGCAGTGTGCTCATGACCGGCTCCGGTTTGACAGAAGAGGTCTCAATCCGAATCAGTCGAGTGGCATTATATTGTCATCGACTGCGTAATGCTGTGTGGAAGCTACCTAGTCCATCACAGGTCTCAGCCACGATCATGTCCTCCCTTCCCTATGGTTGAAAACGTTGAACCCCCCTAAGGGAAAATCTTCACTGGTTATAAATATTTAGGCTGGCCTGCCTACGATCCATCCTGGGTTTAACAAGGCTGGATTGTGTGAGGAGCTCACAAATCCTTGAAAGATCTGGACAAAGACCCATTAGTGAGCTCTTCCGGCAGGCAAGGCTGAGTTGGCTGGGTCATGAAGCCCGCATGCCCAACCACCGCAAGCCTAAACAGCTTTTGTTCGGCCGGATAGAGGGGGCTAAATGGGCGCAGAACGGGCTAGAGAAGAGATGGAATGATGTGGTGCAAGAGGATGTGGAGTTGAGTGGACTTGCCTGCGACTGGTAACAGCGGTGTCAAGATCGGCCTATGGGGAGGGAGGCTCGTGAAGGATGCACCTGGGCAGTTGGAGGCAGTTGCTCTCCAGCAACAACGGAGGGCACAGGAGCAACGCTCACAACAATGAGCGGAGCGCCGGGCGGCTAAAACACAAAAAGTTGGCACGGTAGGTGGCATAGGTGGTGCCTCGCCAAATCATCTCTTGTTGTGATAGTGTGCAGCATCATTTATGGATGTTGCAGTGTGTGCGATGTTATTCATGTATTGGTAGTGCGCAATGGTGTTGATGATTGTGGAAGCATGTTATGGTGAAGCGGGTTATTGTCGTTCGTGATGGTGATGAATTGTAATCTTGCATGCACTCTCTGTGACCAGGGTTCATCTTTACTCTGCACATACTTTTTCACTATCTCATTCTATTTTTACTGGCCTATATGACTTGATGTGAAAGCATATCGTATCTATAATATTAACGCCAAACTTTATCTGTGATGAATATGATGAACGTTGCACTTCCCGTGGTTTTCATGCACTCGGCACTGCAAACCTATGCGCCCCCTGCATGAACGACAGAGGCGCAGGGACAAACGTTTGATTACGTTGGAATCGATCTGCAGACGGCGGTCTTCTCGCATGGCCAGCTCTATGTCGCCTTATCTCGATGCCGCAATCCCAACCAGGTGAAAGTCCGCATCGAACCGAACCCCTAGCAAGGACATCTACTTATTTTTGTTTTCACTTACATGACTTTACCGAAAGAACCAAAGAATATACATCTACTTAACGACGAGAGAAAATTCACACGAAATGTCGTTTTCAATTAAGTCTTCCGGATGTAAAATGATATTTGTATATAAACAACTGTCTCTATCTGTATATGATGAATATGATGAACGCTTGAGTGAGAGAACGAGGCTTTTCGGTGTTGATTCCCAGAATCGACTTGGCCCCCACCGACACGACTTTGCCATTTGTTTTGCGATGACGACAATTTCCCATTCTCCCCGCATACGCTATCACAATCAACAAGTCGCAGGGACAGACGTTCCATTACATTGGTAAGCGCACAACTTTATCTATTTTTCTATGAATACTAGGTTGTTGGGGGATGCCGCAGGCGCCCCCCACTGCGCTACAAATGCAGTGATCCAAGCTTGTTTCCCGCTCGCAGATCAACATTGGAGACGTTGTTGGTCTTGCATCCACCCTTCTTACCCATCAGACCCTCACACACCCCAAGCTACAACTTATTCCACTCCAGAACAACAAGCATCACCATCACAGCTACCACCAGCAACATCGTTACAACCACCATCACAACCACCACCATCACACCAAGAGTATTGAGTGGATTCATATCAGCATTATTATATTGACATTTAATGAGTGAAAACAAGTGCAATAGCCACAAGCATAATTGCCATAAAAATGGATAACAAATCCGTAGAATAACCTAAACCTTGGTGTGATCTGGAAACCTAAATCCCGCACCTACATGCAAATCAATCATTAGTCATGTGCATACAGTATATATTTACGAATGCAAATCGCGCTGTGCATAACACATCTACCTACATTCTGTCACCTTTTAGATGTAACCAGGAAGCCGAAGTACATTTCTGCTCAAACGAGCATTGAGGCTGTGCTGATCTGTTTACAGTCCTAGAATTTCCACATTCCTATAACGAGTGCCAGTTCATCCATAGGACAACCACTGGTTTGACGTCCCCACAAAGTAGTATATGCATTTCATCAACCCATGAGCGATGATGGGATGAGTCAACCCTCCAAATAAGATTTGAACTTGAGACCTTCTGATTATGAGCCCCTCACTATACCCCCGAGCCACCTGGCGGCTTTGTAAATGTGTGTGACGTTTGATTGCATGGCCTACATTTCCGTGGCAATCTCACAAAGGTCTAATTTGGGATAAAGAGAGAGAAAAAATTACGACTGTTGCTTTTACAGGACGAATTGAGTTGTCCTCTAGAGATAAACAAAGATCCCCCCCCGTATGGTGACTAATGGGGCAAGTGTTGGTTGCAAGTGCTTCGTAAAACCGACATGGCACACTGATGTGTGATTTGGAAATAACTTAAGGCAACCTTTTTAGGATTAATCCTAAGACTGAGAACAAATCCCTAGCACATAGATATAAAAAGATGAGCATGCTCGTGTAGTGACTAACTTGGATAAGAAAAGACTTGGAGGCACTTCTTTATTAACAAGCACCATCGGGGTCACACTTAATATTTAGTCCTTTTATTATTGGTGACGCTACTCAGCTAGGACAGTTGGTAGGCTGCCTGACTAGCGGCGCCCCAAGATGGTAGAGATGGAGACGACGACGAGAAGAATGGTGAAGAAGACGAGAAAAATGGTGACGATGGACTTCAGCAGCACGACGGGGATCCCACTCCAACAACAGCCCCGAGGTCCCCCACAGGGGCCCCTCATACTGTCAGCTTGGCCTTGCTCCACCCCCGACCACTACTAGTGGGTTCCTGGTGTGTCTCTTTTGTGACCTTTCCCCTAGATCCGCCTCTCATGTATATCCTGGCCTGCTGACGTCAGGACTGCTGTACGCCGCAGATCCCCTTTTCTGCCAGCAGCCAGTGCTATGCCACTACATCCCCCCCCCCCACCCCGTGAAAAAAAAAACTTCAGCTGTCTCGGCAGACAATAATCACATACGGAGAGGAGGAACTCACAATAATATGCTGATGCAATTTTGATAACATGGAGGGTTAACGAACTTCAGAAGAGAAAAAAAAAACGTTTAACTATGAACCCGAACCGCAAGGAAGTGAACAATTTCTGACGTCCGCCGGTAAAATGGGGAGAATCTTGTTGAGGCATGAGGGGCCATCCTATATGTGGCCAGGACACCAGGAATGTGTAAGTCCAAGTCCGACTGTGCCTCATTAACTTGTTGGCACAACATGGACGTAAGGGTCCTGTGCAAGTGCTCCACCATCCCGTCCATCTGGGGATGGTAGAGCGATGTCGGGAATTGTTTTGTTCCCAGGGAACGGCACATCTTCCTTCCCAATTTTGAAGAAAAATTTCGCCCCTGGTCCATAAGAAGTTCTTCCAGAGCCCCTTTGTTCAAAACAGCTGACTGGTCTGGCAGAGGCCACGCCACCGGAACTGGCATTCCACCCCGACAAGGATGAATTTGTTACCCCTCTGATTGGCGGGACATGGCCCAATAATGTCCAGAGCAACTAGCTTATTGATATGGGATCTGCCTCGGCGGCAGCTTGTAGCGTGCTCAGTCAGTACACCCTCTTATCATGTGGTACACGTCGTCCATCATCCCTGGCCAAAAAAAGTCACGTTTCAGTGTCAGCAAGATTTTACAAACTCCGAGGTGCATTAATTTATCGTGGACCACCAGTGTGAGTTTACCCCGCAGAGAAGTTGGCACCATCATGCAATAATGTTGCAGCTCCTCTTCCCACCTCATCAAAGTCCTTCATGGATGGACATTTTTGTTAGCACAATTTTTACTAACTCTCGCCCCAACTTGACACTGCAACTTTAACAAGGAGACGTCCTCCGCCTGGAGGCATCCCCATTCAGCGTGCGTCTGACCCAATGTGCCGTCACTATGAGCAGTTGTCGCGGGTGGTGGTACATCGATGGATGTCACTACAGTGTATGGCAATCCCGCAGCCAATAGTTTACATCGGCCAGCACCCATTAAGCATGCACACTTGTCCCTTGGTGGTAACCGGGACAGCGCATCTGTGTTGCAGTGCCGTACACCCATCCTGTCGGTGACCATGAAGGAGTAGTCTTGCAAAATTTCCAACCCTTGGGATAGTTGGACGGAAGGCTGGTTAACCCGTAAAGCATATTGAAGAGCTGTGTGGTCCGTGTGCATGACAAAGTTCCGTCCATAAAGGTACAGCCTATATTGCTGCACAAAGCGCACGATGGCCAACAATTATCTGCGCGTCACGCACTAACGCTGTTCTGCAGGGGACAACACACAGCTCCCATAGGCCACCACTCTCTCCGCACCGTTCATGACCTGGGACAGCACAACTCTGATTCCGGTGTCGCTGGCGTCTGTATCCAGCACAAAGGGCAGAGAGAAATCAGGGTATCCGAGAGGAGGCGCATTGACGAGGCCATTGACAACACTACAAACACGGCCTCCTCCTCCTCCCCCCACCGAAATCTCTGGACCTTGGCAATGATCACATGGAGCGGCTTAGCGATGGTCGTGAACTCGGGGATGAACCGGCGATAATACAACGAGAACCCGACAAAACTGCGGACTTCACCCACCGACGTGGGGGTTGGCCATGTGCGCACACATGTAGTTTTGTCGGGATCCGTGGCCATCCCAGACTCTAACAATGTGGCCCAAATACTGCACCATTGTTTGCAAGAGATGGCACTTTTGCGGTTTGAATTTGAAATTGGCCGCCCGCACCTTGATAAACACTGATCACAATATTTGCAGATGCTCCTGAAACGTGGGCCCGAATACAATAACGTCGTCCAAGTAAATGGAGCATGAGTCCCATTGAAGACCTGCCAAACCAATTCTATAAGCCACTGAAACGTGGCCGGAGCAGAGTGAAGTCCCATTGGGAGGCAGTTAAATTGAAATAACCCTTGTGGTATCCGGAAGATGGTTTTAGGCCTGGATCCTTCATCCAAGGGCGGCTGCCAAAACCCCAAAAACAAGTCGAGGGTCGAGAAAAACCGCGCACCTGACAAGGCGTCCAAGGAGTTATCCATCCGGCGGAGCAGATACGCATCCATCGCAGACTCCCATCCCGTTTTTTGACCAAAACAATAGGAGCCCCCCACGGACTGGTAGAAGGGGAGATGATGTCCATGGCCAACATTTTGTCAACTGCCTGATGAACGTGGTCCTTCTCCTTGGGACTGAACCTATACGAATTCTGACTTATTGGAGCTGCGATGTTGCAATAGTAAAGTGCGGCCAATATAAAATTTCCCCTGGCAAAAAATATCTTCAAATTCTCGGAGCAAGGCATGCAGCTCGCCCCGCTGTTCCCCGGACAATTTTACATTTTTCCCAAACAACGCGTCCATCCAAGCCCCGTCCGACTCGCCTCCCCGCTCCACCATGGCAACGACCTCTGCAACCTTCGCGCAAGCCTCCTCACAGCGCGTGGTCATTGCATGGGCTAAAACTGTATCAGCTTGGACCACCACAGCCCCCATCCCGACATTAAGCACTTGCAAAAAGAGCTCCTGGTCCACCCTTACTATGGTTTGAGCACTCACCAACGCAAGACCCCAAATTGCCCTGTTAGAAGGGGTTAAAAGGACCCCTTCAACGGGATCCATAAAATCCAGTTGCTTCCGCAACCGCAAAGGCACCAACATCTGAGCGCCTGGTGGAACCGCAACAGTTTCCTTTGCCAGGGCCTGAACCATGACATTGGCCATTGCCAACCGGGTCGGAGACTTCCGAAAGGCCAACCGCTGCCCCGATGGCAGTTCAAAACAACCTTGATCAACAAGGATCTTAAGGGGCATCCTCCTGAGAAAATCGGTGCCCAAAAAACGGGGCAGAAACCAACACCGGCTCTGTCAACTCAATGTCCCAAACACGGACTTTCACCAATATTTGGCCTATAATGCCCACACTCCCGCCGTTCGTGGCAACACAAGCACTAGCGACTGGGCTAAGACAACAGGACCTCGATGGCAATAATAATAAAAATTAGCTCTGAAATCTTGGTGGCCGACACTCCCATGTTAACCCGCACCCTCACCTCTATCCCCTGGAAAAAAACAATTACTGCGGACAACCCCGCCGCCACAACATGATGCGCAAATTCATTCCACTGCCCCATGCCCTGCAGCGACCCGTTCAATGCCGGAGTCCGTCGCTCGGGCACCATGACATGGTGAGGTATGACGATGTGTGAACTGAACGTGCTCAACAATAGGGATGCGTGATGTGACATTTGCGGCCGGGTGTCTGATGCATCGTGACTTGCCTGCGGGGCCGAGGAAACAGATTTCGGCGGGGCAGACGATGTCGAAGGTGAGGAGGGCGATCCGGTGATGTTCCGGCATCCCCTGGCGATGTGGCCCGGCTGGCCGCATTTGAAGCTGGCGATCATGGACCTCCATGCTGGAAGGGGGCCACTCGGGTTGTCGCCCCTCGACTTTCCTCTCGCATGGACCTTGGACGAACGACGCGCAAGCCCACTCCGGCTCCCACGGCACAGGCTCCTCCACGTCCTCCAGGACACCTGCACAGGCAGCCACCACGGGCCACGTTGCATGTTGACATATGCTTGGATGCAGCGGGCCACCTTTAGGGATGACAGGTCGTCCTCCTCCAGGACTGGAAAAGAGACGCCCAACTCCTGGGCCAGTGACAGCAGTCTCTCCAGTGCCAGGGAATCCAGCGCGGTCTGCTCCATACGTGGGTATGCCGCGTGGCCCAAGGCCAGCAGCGCGCTGCGGAAGGCGAGAGGCGTCTCGGCCTCTCTTCACCTCCGCAGCACGAACTTTTGGCGTGCGTTGGACGGTGGGTCAAAAATGGCGGCCATCTGAGCGCATGCCCATGGTAGAATTGCCCGGTCAGCCTGGGGGATCGCCTCAAACACCGCCAGGGAGTTGTCATCCAGTGCCATGGGCAGAGCCTGCAGAGCTTCCGCGTCGGACCACCCAACCATGGTGCAAGCCGCTTTGAAGCAGCGTTGAAATGCCGACCAGTCGCCCCCCGCAGCCAAGAACTCACGGGTGGTAGGCAGGTGCTTCCGTTGAAACAGCGCCCCCACAGAAGCCGCTGATGGTAACTCAAAATGGTGGTCACTTGCTGCGCCGCACCCGCGGCGGGCAAAATGGCGGCTGCTTGTGCGGGCAGAAACTCCGCTGTTTCCCATGTTGGCGCAGCAGCAGAAGGTGTGCCGTCTGCATGCTGCCCTCGTGCTGCAGCATCTCCAGCAGGCGCCATGGACCCGAGCTGGACAACCAGCTGAGCTGCTCCACTGCTATTGCCGCCTAGGCACACATCACCGGGGTCCCGGATTCCGGGGCTGTTGAGGAGATCACGTCCCCGTCGTCCTCATCTCCAGAGGACATGATTGGTGGGTTCTTCCTCTTTGCTGCTTTTGACATGACGAATTTATTCCTCTGCAGTGACTAACTCGGAGACGATAAGACTTTGAGGCACTTCTTTATTAACGAGCACCATCGAGGTTAATGCACTTAATATTTAGTATGTCTATTATCGGCGACGCTACTCAGCCAGGACAGTTGGTAGGCTGCCTGACTAGCGGCGCCCCGAGATGGTAGAGATGTAGACGATGATGAGAAGAATGGTGAAGATGACGAGAAGAATGGTCGTCGCTTTGAGGTGGCTTGGTAGTCCGTCAGGTGAGGCCCTGCGAACCCTACCGACGGCCCTCGACGACGATGCATTGGCGGCGTTCCGGGCCATCCAGGAGGGTGATCGGTCGACCCTCCAGCAGGCATACGCCCAGATAGTGGCCGTCTTCGACCTGCCATACAATGCCCACAGAAAATGTTTGCAGCGGAGGCGAGGGGAGGCCAAGATGCCTCTCGCCTTTCGCAGTGCACTGCTGGCATTGGGGCAAGAGGCATTCGATTCCTTGGCAGTAAAAAGTCTGCTATCGTTGGCACAGGAGTTGGGGGTCGTCCTGGCGGTCACTGAGGATGATGAGTTAACATCCTTGAGGGTGACTTGGTGAATTCAGGCACGTGAGAACATTCAGCAATGGCCCAAGGTGGCGGCTTGGATGGGGTATGCTGAAGGGGCAGTGGGGCCCACATTGCGGAAGATTGAGCTGGCGTTGGCATTCTACGGCCAGGGCTTGTCTGGGAGAAGCTTCAGGGGATGGTTGTCGGATTGGAGTCGGCTAGAGGAGGAGAACCTCCGCCCTGGAGACCCACAGCCACCTGCTTCAGGTGTGGCCAGCCGGGCCACGTCGCAAGAGATTATCGGGGTGCCAGCTTGACGTTGGCGACACTACCGACGACCTCCACCCTGTCGTGGACTGTTCCCCAAGCCCCACAGGATCCGAGCCTCTGATGCCCAGAAAATATTCCGAGGTCACCTCATGCAAGGGATCAGAGGCTAGAGCCAGGTCGAGTTCTATTGAATCCAGGGACGGGCCGCGCCCTTTTGGCCATTGTGTTATCCTTGGAACCCAAAAAGTGCAAGATCCTGCCCAAGGTGGGTGACCGGCATCAAGGACCCAGTCCAAGTGAGCTACGTTCCCGTAAAGCAAACTCTCCCTTGTGCTGGACAAATTGAGGTTGGGGACGTAATGAGTGTAATGGGTGCCAAGAGGGGGTCGTGTAGTGTGGTGTGTTCTGTTGTTCGACGGTTTTGCCTGCGCCGCGCGCTGAGTTGTGCTTGGGTGGATCGGCCGTTTCTGAAATTCGGTTCATGGGGGGCATCACGACTGTATTGTTTTCCGACAGTTTTGCCTGCGCCGCATGCCGATTTGTGCTCGGTTGGATCGGCCGTTGTTGCTTATCTGTTCGCGGGGGTGTCGTGACTGTGTTTTTTTTCAGATGTTCCTCTGTTTTGGTAGTTTGTTCTGACTTGAGGCGGAAGTTAAGTCGATTAATAGTTAAGCTGAGTTAAGCTGATAAGTAACATCTTTTAGGGATGCAGGAGGGCCGATGTGTGGAGTCGGGGGCATGGTTGACCACTTCTACAACGCTGTGGGCTTTCATGATATTGTTTTCTCTGACACTACTCTGCAAGCCATCTGGAAACCACCAAATATTTGTCCATGAAGCCATCCAGATATACAAACATAGACATAACTTCAACCGAGAAGATGAATTCAAATTGAGCAATCATTGGAAGGATGTTATTAACCAGGTACAGTGAGGGAAAAAAGTATTTGATCCCCTTCTGATTTTGTACATTTACCCACTGATAAAGAAATGATCAGTCTATAATTTTAATGGTATGTTTATTTGAACAGTGAGAGACAGAATAACAACAACAAAATCCAGAAAAACGCATGTCAAAAATTGTATAAATTGATTTGCATTTTAATGAGGGAAATAAGTATTTGACCCCTCCGCAAAACATGACTTAGTACTTGGTGGCTAAACCCTTGTTGGCAATCACAGAGGTCAGACGTTTCTTGTAGTTGGCCACAAGGTTTGCACACATCTCAGGAGGGATTTTGTCCCACTCCTCTTTGCAGATCTTCACCAAGTCATTAAGGTTTCGAGGCTAACGTTTGGCAACTCTAAACTTTAGCTCCCTCCACAGATTTTCTATGGTATTAAGGTCTGGAAACTGGCTAGGCCACTCCAGGACCTAAATGTGCTTTTTCTTGAGCCACTCCTTTGTTGCCTTGGCCGTGTGTTTTGGGTCATTGTCATGCTGGAATACCCATCCACGACCCATTTTCAATGCCCTGGCTGAGGGAAGGAGGTTCTCACCCAAGATTTGACGGTACATGGCCACGTCCATCGTCCCTTTGATGCGGTGAAGTTATCCTGTCCCCTTAGCAGAAAAACACCCCCAAAGCATAATGTTTCCACCTCCATGTTTGACGGTTGGGATGGTGTTCTTGGGGTCATAGGCAGCATTCCTCCTCCTCCAAACACTGCGAGTTGAGTTGATGCCAAAGAGCTCCATTTTGGTCTCATCTGACCACAACACTTTCACCCAGTTGTCCTCTAAATCATTCAGATGTTCATTGGCAAACTTCAGACGGGCATGTATATGTGCTTTCTTGAGCAGGGGGACCTTGCGGGTGCTGCAGGATTTCAGTCCTTCACGGCGTAGTGTGTTACCAACTGTTTTCCTGGTGACTATGGTCCCAGCTGCCTTGAGATCATTGACAAGATCCTCCCGTGTGGTTCTGGGCTGATTCATCACCGTTCTCATGATCATTGCAACTCCACGAGGTGAGATCTTGCATGGAACCCCAGGCCGAGGGAGATTGACAGTTGTCACCTTCTCGCCAAGCTGCTTGGCGATGGTCTTGTAACCCATTCCAGCCTTGTGTAGGTCTACAATCTTGTCCCTGACATCCTCGGAGAGCTCTTTGGTCTTGGCCATGGTGGAGAGTTTGGAATCTGATTGATTGGTTGCTTTTGTGAACAGGTGTCTTTAATACAGGTTACAAGCTGAGATTAGGAGCACACTCTTAAAGGGAGTGCTCCTAATCTCAGCTTGTAACCTGTATAAAAGACACCTGGGTGCCAGAAATCTGTATGATTGAGAGGGGGTCAAATACTTATTTCCCTCATTATAATGCAAATCAATTTATAACATTTTTGACATGCGTTTTTCTGGATTTTTGTTGTTGTTATTCTGTCTCTCACTGTTCAAATAAACCTACCATTAAAATTATAGACTGATCATTTCTTTGTCAGTGGGCAAACGTACAAAATCAGCAGGGGATCAAATACTTTTTTCCCTCATTGTAAAATCTTAATTGCTTTCATAGCTTACTCCAATACTCACATTTTCAGTTTCTACTTTTTACAGCACGCTACTTCCCCGCCCCCCTAGACCCATGCAGGCATTGTATCACCAGCCGTTGCCTGCCACACACTATTAATCAGCTTAACTTCCGCCCCCGACTCCACACACCGGCCCCCCTGCATCCCAAAAGGATGTTACTAATCAGCTTAACTCAGCTTAACTATTAATCGGCTTAACTTCCGCCCCCAAGTCCACACACGCCCCCCCACCCTGCATTCCAAAAATATGCTTCTAATGAGCTTAACTCAGCTTATCTATTAATCGGCTTAACTTCCGACCCCAAGTCCACACACCGGCCCCCCCTGAATTCCAAAAAGATACTTCTAATGAGCTTAACTCAGCTTATCTATTAATCGGCTTAACTTCTGCCCCAAAGTCCACCCTAAAAGCATGTTAATAATCAGCTTAACTCAACTTATCTATTAATCGGCTTAACATTCGCCCCCAAGTCCACACACCGCCCCCTTGCGTCCTAAAAGGACGTCATTAATCAGCTTATCTCAGCTTAACCCCCCCGACTCCGCACGGCGCCCCCCCCCCCCCCCTTACATCCCTCCTCCCTGGCTCCTCACCCTCTCTTACCCTATATAATCGCTTGTCACAAATAGCTCTCTCTATTCACTACAGTAATTTTGCTGTGGCTGTTCCAACTGATGACGGAAGCTTGTGTTGCCTCCGAAACGTCGTGATTTAATTTAGTTATTTTCATTTTATTATTTTTATTATTTTTATTTTTCATCTACGTGACTTTACCGAAAGAACCAAATGAGTATGGATCATTTCAGTCACGAAAACTTCAAATCTAGAACGAGTAGATTAGTCTAAACACGAGTAGATCAGTATAAACACGAGTAGATTAGTCTGAACACGGGTAGATTAGTCTAAACATGAGTATATCAGTCTAAACACGGGCAGATCGAATCTTGACCTCAAAGCTATCGTAACTACAGGAATTAATATTCTTTGGGTCTTTCGGTAAAGCCACGTAGATAGAAAAAAAATATTAACAATATCACGACGTTTCGATCGCAACACACGCAATAGTCATCAGGTGAAAAAAGAGCAGGAAAGCTGCTGAGGCAGGCTGTTTACAAAGGTTTAGAGATGGGCGGGGCAGCTAATCTTAATGTAGGAGAGCTCTCCGTAACCTGCAGTAGCTCTACACCAATCAAAGAGCTGTTTACAAAGGTTTAGAGATGCTTGCAAATGTAAGCTCGGAGAGAGCTAGGAAAGAGCCATCGCCACATGGAGGTGGAAAAGGATGGCAAGCCTCCATTTACTAACACAGCTAACTTGGCTGTGTTAGTGAATGTAACTCAGAAACGAAGCTGTGGGGGTGGCCATTGTATTGTGAGAGACTAGCATGTAAATGTAAGAAATTTGCTTGTAAATGTAAGCTCGGAGAGAGCAGATGGTTCTTTCCCAACGGTTGAGGTGATATCTTTAAGAATTGTGTAGTCTGAATATCCATTCTTCTTGAGGGCTTGATGTACGTGTTCCAGTTTACTGGCTAGGTGGTGATGGTCGGAAATACAACGAGCTCTATGGTATGGAGTTTTGATGAGGGAATTCTTCTGGGCTGGGTGGTGGTGTGAGTCAGGTTTTAGGTAGGCATCCGTATGTGTGGCTTTCCTGTAGACAGTGTCCCATTGAGCCATCAGGTCTCTTTTCGATTAATACATCCAAGAATGGTAACTTGCCATCCTTTTCCACCTCCATGGTGAATTTTATGGCTGGGTGTATGGAATTGATGTGGTTGAGGAATTAGTCCAGAGCTGGTTGGCCATGTGGCCAGATGACGAACGTCATCTTCCGCAAGGAAGGGCGTAGGGTGGATGCCTGGATGGCATCTGTCTCAAATTGATCCATGAAAACATTGGCTACAACTGGAGATACGGGAGGACCCAGTGTTTCACAAACAAAAACGAAGTTCAAATATTTCATTCGAGGCCCACCAGTTTTGACAACCCCAAATCGGATATTGTTTTTTTCGATATTTTTGGATATTTTGAGTTAAAGTTCTAGTTGGTGGTTGGCTCGGCCCATTATCCCTCCAGGGTCGATGCAATGAAAACACCTTCACGGGGAAGTCAACAGCGGTGATCCTATTGATGGACACTTCTGCCAAAGGAAGGTGGAATTTACGCAAGTGGCTTTTGCAGGTCTGTCAGTGGGAGATGAACGTCAGTGTGGTTCAGTTGAGCGGAACATCACGTTTTCTATAAATGCATGCATAGAACCTGAGAGGTATTAAGCCACCCTGGCCGCAGTATAGCCTCGGGAAATCTGAAATTGCGTTTAAATTCGCTGTCGCAATTGTGGCGTGAGTGGATAAAGTTCACGTGGAATTGCTTCCACCTGCAAGCCAGGCCTCTCACCCCATCCATCATCCTAATCAACGCGTCAGCCTCGCGAAGGTGAAAATAAACTGGACCAAGCCAGGCAACAAAGTATGCCCTGCCTTCGCGTAATTGGTGAGAAGGAATGAGAGGTTGTGCCGGGTATGACCTGAGGTATCTCTGTGTCCCTCTTGCTCTGTGCCTGTGTGTTGGATAGGGTGTGTGTATTAGTGTGTGTTGGGCGACCCGAGTTCAATTCCAGCTCACGGCCAACACCAGTGTCGATTATCTGAACTGGTCCTGGGTCACCTCTCGGTCGACTCAGCCTCAAATTAATAGCTGGTGCACTGTGTAAACATCGCCACTTGGGAGACAAAGGCGGCCGGGCGTGGTGTTGGCCACCCACACCTTCGTGTGCCGTGCCGGCCTACATAGGTACTCACTAACAGCACTTGCCTCAACAATCAGTTAAGGCTATGTGCGGGGTCTTTGTCTTTGTACTGATTTGTCTATATATGCCTGTGTGTATGACTGTATGTGGTTGTTTGTCTATATATTTATGTGTCTATAACTGTTTGTATGTATGGACACGTTTGGCTATGTGTGTCTGTGTGTGTGTGTGTCTAAGTATCTTGGTGTGTGTCTCTATTTAGTTCGTCTCTGTGTTTGGAGCGGTAGTGTTGTGGTTAACACACCCTACGAACTCGGTAAGTTGAGTTTGATTTCCGCTCACGGTGAACATCAACAGTGAATGTGTAAACGGTGCCTGGGCCACCCCAGGTTTGCTCCACCTTAAATTGTGTAAACATCTGCACTGGGGATATGAAGACGGTCAAGCATAATCCTGGCCAGATCAACCCCTCGTGTGCCGCGCTAGCTTTCAATTGGTGCTCGCCAAAATAATTTGACCCAGCAGTCTATGAAGACTACCGTATATATGGGGATCCTTGTCTCTGACATTAATACGGTGTACATACACACTCATCATCATCGTCGTCATCATCAGCCGTGATTTGTCCACTGCATCGCTCACGGTCCTGCGATGCCACAATCCATCTCTTCACTGAAAAAGGAGCCGAACTCATACGCTTTCATCGTCCAGGTGGTCGTCCTCTTGGGCGCGCTTTTCCTAATTTTGGCTTCCTTCCCGTCACCAGCCTCGCCCACTGTCCATCGTCCCTTCGAGCGACGACGACGTTGTCCTGCCCCAGGTATTGTGACCGTGTTTTGCATGGTAATAATCTTGCTCGCCGTGTTTTCTTGGCCTCCTCTCACACAAACGCTCGCTGGCCCCTTGGCGCAACCATACCTCAGTGTGTTTCGCTTTGTCATTACTTTGCTCCTCACGCGTTCGTAAATACACGACTCAGTGGCACACACAGTAAAGTACATTCATAAAGCAATCACTATGACACGCGCAAAAACGCACAATCACACACACATCACTGCGCCACGTCTCTCTCCATACACTCGCACGGAGACATAACAATTATAATGACACGCACAAACACATTTATAGCACACAACAACAAAAGACAAATATCCCCCGTATAGCCTGTAACAGACTGTTGAGGCAAGTGCTGTAAGAAAACGCGTATGAAAGTCTGCACGGCAAACGCGGGGGTGGGTGGCCAGCATCACGCCCGCTCGCCTTTGTCTCCCCAGTGGCGATGTTTTTACACCCCGCACCAGGTACTAATTTGATACTGAGCCGAGCTAGGGCAGGCCCATGACCGATTCAGAAAAGCATCACTGGTGTTGGCCGTGAGCGGGAATCGACCTCGGGTCGCCAGGTTCGTAGCACAGCACGCTAACCGCTACGCTGCCGCTCCCCAAAATAATATACACGAACAGAGTACATACACATTCATGTAACACACACACGTAAACCATGGAGACACATACATATTCATAACACATGCAATCGCAGTGACACATAAACACATACACACACATTCAGTCACGCTGCGGTGAACACAATGAACCCTGGGCTGTTGATGACAGAGCTGCTGCTGCTGCACGTGTTCACGAGGATGGGATTACATTGGGGTTGACGCCACGGGGAAATGAATTATATTGGTGACTTAACACACTGGATGGATAAACAACAACAACACTCCCCAGCACACAGCAACATATGACAATAACGTGGCAACAACACATTCGCCGAGAACAAAATCCCTCCGCTTTCATCTCCCTCTACTCCTAAGCACACACTACCTCTCCGCTATCATCTTACTCTACTCCCCAGCACACTCTCCTACCTCTCCGCTCGCATCTCACTCTACTCCCCACCACACACTCTCCTACCTCTCCCCTCTCATCTCACTCTGCTCTCCACCGCGTGTTCTCCTACCTCACCTCGTCTCATCTCACTCTACACCACTCCACGTGTTCTCGTACCTCCCTGCTCTTATCTCTATCTACTACACACCAAACACTTTCCTCTGTCGAAGCCTGCAGTCCACCTTTGCTGAGTGGGAGGTCGCTTATTCTCCGCTTCCAACTTATTTCCCCCAGCCATCCATGCCACTGACTCCCTGCCCCGTTGAATTCCAGGCTCAAGACCTCCCTCTTCTCCTCTGCCTATAACTGGTCTGAGACATATAGACTCACACACAGAACCACACTCACACAAAGACCCACTCTCAATGAGACCCATAGGTCTCATAGACTTACACAGACTCACAAAGGTGTATGAGTGACTCATGTGATCCTGGACTGCCGCCTGTCCACTCGCGTGCGCACATTCTCCACTGCTCTTGGGCCCCAGTATCCCCCTCTACTCACTCCTCCCCAGCCCCAGCCTCTCTGCCCATCTCACCAGTGGACACACTGTGGCTACTCCCACTCCTCATTCCATCGCTTCTCCTGATTCACCCCTTAGTGGCATGAGCTGCGGGCCCAGGGCGTTGGTGCTAGCGCTCGTGAGCCCTTGCCCAGTGAGGTGTCTCACTTTGGTTTTGCCCTCCTCGCACATAACGCCGGCAAATGCCTCGCAATGGCAAAAAAAACTCCTCCCACTGCTCCAGAATCATCATCATCGAGGAGAAACAATGATGAGCTCCTTCTTTGCCACCATCAACCTTCTCCTTCAACCCAACATTGCCACCCTTATCTTATCTTAACGTAATTTATATAGCGCCTAAACAAAATAAATGTAAAGAGAATTAGCAATGGTTCAACAACGTGTGTGAATGTAATGGTGGAGATGAGGTGAATGAAATAGATGAAAGGAAGCAATGGAGCGAATTTGTCATGCGTGGAATCGGTGAAAGCGAAAATAATGACAGTAAATTATCAATGGATTAAATGAAAGGGGAATGAGTGATAGCCATCTCCTCCCACATCAAATGCGAGGGATTGATGGATTCATTGTCCCCAAGATCAAAACTATTTGTACGATCGCCTGAGCCTTGTGTACCCGTACCTCCGTCTCCCAACCCCACCTTCATCCCGACATCCACTCATGAAACCCATCACCATCTCTATTGTGGCTCTTGCTAGAATAAACTTATCCATGATGTCCACCAGCTGTCCACTTGACCCCCTCCTTACCCAGCTCTTCCTCTCCCGACACATTCTACTCGACCCAACAATCACCGGCATCATCAACCTCCCTCCCTGTCCTCTGGTATTATCCCAGCCAATTTCAAGACGACAGTCGTCACCCCTCTCGTCGAGAACCACACCAATGGGACCTCCTGCATGTCCAACTTCCATCGCATCTCCACCCTTCATTTCCTTCATAAGGTCTTCGAGCATGTTGCGTGACCATCACACTTCATACTCATATCTCTATGCGCTCACTCCTAGAATCAATATTATCCAGTATTCACCCCAGCCACAGCACTGAGACGGCACTGTTCAAGGTCACGGGCTGACATCCACTGTTCTACTTTCACATGACGTGAAACGCTTATAAATGAGATAGAGTTTGATGATCCACTTCATGGCTATTTGAGAGGCTAAGTGGAGAGATTAAGTGCCTTCCTCATCTTCCATTTTGTGGAGCGGGTGGCCACATCGCCCGTTGTGTTGCGCTGATTCAGTTGACTGCTGCCCACTGTCGTTGAGGTAAGTTGAATGTCAGGGACCGCTGCTGTTGGGTCAGTGATGAGCTGTTTGTTCTTTGTGTTGCATCTGTCCTACAGTTCCGTCCATCTTGACTGCTCTTTTGCAGAATGGCCCGCGTGGTTTTAAATGTATTCGTGGTTGCTGAAAGGTTCATAATATAGATTTTTTTTTGGGTTAGATCGTGTAACCTATGTAAAACATAAACCTATAATATGGATGACATTGGTCGTGAAAGTTTACATGTTAAACTGGAAGGTTCGTGTTGATAATGAGTTTTATTCTATTGCACGTAGCAAGGTGGCATTGGATGGGACGACGTGGGACAGCATCGGAAGCCACTCCATTGTTGGAGAGGACTGAAGCCTCCCTGACACCATCCTCATGGTGGCGTTTAGCTGCACATCGACGATCTTTGGGTGGTGGCTGTTGGACCATGGGGCAGAGCAGCGATGTGCAGAAGGGTAGACGAGAACCACTGTTACACTGTGGCGAGTTTCTAGACCAGGTTCACCCTGCTTCTTACTTTTGGCCAGTGTTAGTGAAATGAGGGCGACTAGTGAGAGTCCCATCCAGAGTGATGCCCAGGTATTTTGAGTGCAGCTCATGGTGAATGTGCCTTCCAGAAAAAAAAACGTTGAGTTCTTTATCGGCAGCCTCGTTGTCCAGACGGAATGAATGCTGATGACACATAACTATCTTCTCAGGATCATGGTGGAGATGCCAGGTTCAGTAGTAGGATTCCAGCAGGTCCAAATCACTTGTGAGAATCCTACTTCCTTCCTCTAGCAGTGATGTTTGCATCAGCAGTCTATGCCATCAGCAGTCTATGCCATCAGCATAGACGTACTTCTGAGATGTAGTACAGGGCATGTTCTGCTGTGTAAATGTTGGAAAATGGCTGATGCAAACACCACTCCCTGTGGCAGCCCATGGTTTAGTAATCATGTTCAGCTGCTCTTGTCACCTAGCTAGATGCACAACTTCCAGTTGCTCATTACTGGGGTTTTTTAGAGTTCTGAAAGTCTCGTGGCATTTGATAATTTTTGAAAACTTCATTACCAGTCAAATGGGGCAGCTCCAGTCTTCAGTAGTTGCATCCACAAACCTGTCTAAATGTTCGTAGTGAGTGCGAGGACCTGGCCAGAGCAACTTCTGCCCTCTCTGAAGCCCGTCTGTTCATTTGAGATGGCAGATTCTAGGATTGGTTGAGGACAAGTCGCTCAACTACCCTTTCTGGCAATTAAACAGGTGTTAAGATGTTTGCATTAAGTCTCCATTAACCATACATACGTGTGGCAAAACATGCATGTTTGCAGGATGCCCAGGTATTTTGTGTACAGTTCATGGTTAAGGTGCCTTCCGAATGTTTGAATGTTTTACCACAAGTACGTGTAGTTAATGCAGACTCGATGCCTTGCAAAAGTTATCTATTGGTGTTTGAACATCTTAACACCTGTTTTATTGCCAGAAAGGGTAAAACCTATTTTTTTTTCATCATTTGGATACTGGCAAAATGATCCTATATATATATACCTGCAGACCGTAGACAGAAGGGTGAAGGGGTGGTAGTTCCTGAGATTGTTGGCTGATTTTTCTGGCTTTAGGATGGCAATGGATTTTGAGTGGCACCATACTTATGGAATTATCCAAGTGTCCAGGATGTTGGTGGTGAATTTGAGCAAACCACATCATCCTTTCGGGTCCATGTTCTTGAGGAATTCTGGGTAGATGCAACCAATTCTGATAATCTTTCCATACTTGGTAGACGTCAGCGCTGTGTCCACCTCATCAGTTGTGAAGACCACTGTAGAGGTGTTGTGTGGGCCATCTTTTTCAGTCTGCGTTTGTTTTCGGTGGAAGTCGGGGCCTTTATGTTGCCTAGTAGACAGGCCACAATGGCGTCGGTACTGACCGCCAATGCCTCATGTGGTGGCAGTGATGTGGCACAACGCCATTTGAAGTTCCAAGGTTTCCTGCTGAAATTTGTGAAGTCCAGGTTTTCCATGGTTTCTGGACCAATGTGCCTTCATCTAGGGCAGGAGTCAACAACCAAAATAACAAGAAATGCCATTTTATTTATTTGGTAAAAACACGCAATATTTCAAGAGCTGAAATGCAACGTGATTATGAGATGGTGGTTCTTAATAAATAGTCACGAAGCAGCAGTCCTTAAGAAGCCGCATATGGCTCTGGAGCCACAGGTTGCAGACCCATGATCTAGAGAATCCATGAGTGATGTTGCTTGTTTGGGTCTTGGGTGGCATTAAACTCTGCCAGCAGTCTCTCGTTTTCCTTGGACTGGCAAGACAGATTATTTCCTTCTTCTGGTGGCTGCCACTTTCAGCAATTGGGCAACATGGTAGAAGTTGTTTGGAACAAGTCATAATTCGCTGTCACATTTAGACGCTGCTATATAAATCCACATAGTTTTGAATTGTATTCATACCAAGAATTTTATTCTAAACCTTCTGGACGCTCAGAGGCAAGCTCGGACCATTGTCCCCAAACTGCTAACATACATCACGTCTACTGGCTTAAACATTGTGTCATGAATACAGTGAGGGGAAAAAGTATTTGATCCCCTGCTGATTTTGTACGTTTGCCCACTGACAAAGACATGATCAGTCTATAATTTTAATGGTAGGTTTATTTGAACAGTGAGAGACAGAATAACAACAACAAAATCCAGAAAAACACATGTCAAAAATGTTATAAATTGATTTGCATTTTAATGAGGGAAATAAGTATTTGACCCCCTCTCAATCATACAGATTTCTGGCACCCAGGTGTCTTTTATACAGGTAACGAGCTGAGATTAGGAGCACACTCTTAAAGGGAGTGCTCCTAATCTCAGCTTGTTACCTGTATAAAAGACACCTGTTCACAGATGCAATCAATCAATAAGATTCCAAATTCTCCACCATGGCCAAGACCAAAGAGCTCTCCAAGGATGTCAGGGACAAGATTGGAGACCTACACACGGCTGGAATGGGCTACAAGACCATCGCCAAGCAGCTTGGTGAGAAGATGACAACAGTTGGTGCGATTATTCGCAAATGGAAGAAACACAAAATAACTGTCAATCTCCCTCGGCCTGGGGCTCCATGCAAGATCCCACCTCGTGAAGTTGCAATGATCATGATAACGGGGAGGAATCAGCCCAGAACTACACGGGAGGATCTTGTCAATGATCTCAAGGCAACTGGGACCATAGTCACCAAGAAAACAGTTGGTAACACACTATGCCGTGAAGGACTGAAATCCTGCAGCGCCCGCAAGGTCCCCCTGCTCAATAAAGCACATATACATGCCCGTCTGAAGTTTGCCAATGAACATCTGAATGATTCAGAGGACAACTGGGTGAAAGTGTTGTGGTCAGATGAGACCAAAATGGAGCTCTTTGGCATCAACTCAACTCGCAGTGTTTGGAGGAGGAGGAATGCTGCCTATGACCCCAAGAACACCATCCCCACCATCAGACATGGAGGTGGAAACACTATGCTTTGGGGGTGTTTTTCTGCTAAGGGAACAGGACAACTTCACCGCATCAAAGGGACGATGGACGGGGCCATGTACCTTCAAATCTTGGGTGAGAACCTCCTTCCCTCAGCCAGGGCATTGAAAATGGGTCGTGGATGGGTATTACAGCATGACAATGACCCAAAACACACGACCAAGGCAACAAAGTAGTGGCTCAAGAATAATCTGTGGAGGGAGCTGAAGGTTCGACTTGCCAAACGTCAGCCTCGAAACCTTAATGACTTGGAGAAGATCTGCAAAGAGGAATGGGACAAAATCCCTCCTGAAATGTGTGCAAACCTGGTGGCCAACTACAAAAAACGTCTGACCTCTGTGATTGCCAACAAGGGTTTTGCCACCTAGTACTAAGTCAATGTTTTGCAGAGGGGTCAAATACTTATTTCCCTCATTAAAATGCAAATCAATTTATAACATTTTTGACATGCGTTTTCTGTATTTTGCTGTTGTTATTCTGTCTCTCACTGTTCAAATAAACCTACCATTAAAATTATAGACTAATCATTTCTTTGTCAGTGGGCAAACGTACAAAATCAACAGGGGATCAAATACTTTTTCCCTCACTGTATATCTGTGTCATTATGTATTTCTCAGTGAATTTACGTGTGCTATGAATCTGTGTGTCATTGTGTGTTTGTGCATGTGTTTGTGTGTGCGGGACGAAGCTAAGTGCTTTAATATGCATTTTTCCTGTGTTAGTCTTAGGATGTGTTTGTAATAATGTGTGCTTATATTTGACTAATAGCCATATTTAACAGTTAACGATTTGTTTTTCTTTTTAACGTTTGTTGTACCATGCGTTTTGCATGCGTTTTGCATGCGTTTTGTGAGTACGTGTTTGAGTAGTTGTTAACGAGCAGAAATGTTTGTGTATGTTTTCATATGTGTGCGTGTTATTTTATTTAATGTGGAGGTATACACACTCCATTAATGCTATGGTAGGATGTAGATGGGTAAAGTGTAGTATGGCGTACAGTATAGTGTAAAGTAGTGTAAGATAAATGTTGTAGTCTGTGGTGTAATATGGTGTGTGAAGGTATCTCTCGATTTATGAACGTTCGGTTTACTAAATTTGCACGTTGACGCAATTGACATTATGTACACTTTTCGATAAATGGGGAGACAACCATTTGAGGACCCAATGAAAAGCATCGCCTTGCCATACATAGCAGGTTTTACCAAAAATATTTCCAAAATCTTAAACAAACACAAGATCCAGGTCCGATTCAATACAGTACACAAAATCCGTGATTTGATTCCATCTGTGAAGGATGTCATTCCTGACATGCAATACCCTGGTGTCTAAAACCCAAGTTGTGTCTGCGGCAGCAGTTACATTGGGGGAACGAAACGACATGTCTCGGACCGTGTTCGCGAACACAAGGCAGATTTGAAACACGTCAGAACCAATACCTCTGCAGTGGCTGATCATTGTTATAATGCAGTGGCCTCGCACAAAAAAAGAATTCCGAGACCAAAGTACTCTCCAAATCTTCGAGCTACCTTCAAAGATTTGTCCATGAAGCCATCCAGATATATAAACACAGAGACAATTTCAACCGAGATATGGGCATAAGCAATCATTGGAAGAACGTTATTAACCAAGCAAAGTCGTAACTTGCTGTGGTGCTTCCATTCTTCCCTGCCGTTTGGCTGTTATCTCTGACTCTCTGAGTTGCATTGCCCTGTTGGGTGCCTCTGCATTCACGGGCTGGAGTCTCACTAGGATGGCCACCTCTGCTCCCTTTAGCCTCGATATATCGATGGTTCTGGCTGTGTGATGGGCTTTGTGTCTCACTGACGCGACCACCGTTACGGTGGTTCACGTGCGAGGACGCGCTTGCCTCACAGCGCAGTTGGCAGCGCCGCAGCTTGTGTTACACATAAACATGACATTAACTTGCTAATCCCCCTAATCTCCCCCATCAACATAGTGCTAATCTCCCATTAACACTGCTGTGGTGCGCATATGCTACGATACTCTTATGCGGCGACGGAAGTTAATTTCATGCTAATCTCTCTCCCTAATCTCTCTCTCCCTAAATCTCCCCCATTAACACAACTGACGTGCTTGCATCCGGGATAAAATTCCTTTCCAGATCAGACCCCGCTTGCTTGCCCATCGCCACATAAATAACCTCTTGTTGTAACAGCTGTCTCGCTGGTTCAGCAGTTCCACTGCTGGATTATATATTTTCCGCCTGAGGACGACCGCTTGTGTTGCGATCGAAACGTCGTGATATATTATTTTTTGTTTTATTTTATTTTTCTACCTACGAGACTTTACCAAAAGAACCAAAGAGTATGGCTACATATGGTGCGAAAGAAGTTCAACATACAAAATTAAAGCACCTGTCTGGGTATTTTATGTGGTCCAATGCTCTCCTCCCTCCACTTTGCATAAGTGATGAGGCAGTTGTGGAAAGAGTGGAGAAATTTCCATACCTGGGCAGCTGCGTGGAACCTACCTCGTCTATCGCTTCATATGACGCTATTGGTTTTTCTCGGCCACAGTTATGCCCTCCCTTGTCTTTTCTTGTGAAACCTAGTGCCCTCTATGTGTCTGAAACATGCAGATTAGCCTGCCTACTATCCATACTGGGTTTAACCAGACTGGATTGGGTCATGTAGCCCACATTCCGAGTCACTGCGTGAGCAATCAACTTCTGAGTTTTAAACGGGATTAGCACGGGCTAGAATGTGTTACAGAAGGATGTGGAACTGATTGTACTTGCCAATAAATGTTATAAGTAGTATCGACCTCCGTGGAGCAGGTTGGTGAAGGATACTGCTGGTTAGTTGGAGGCAGTCACCCTCCAGAAACAACAGAGGGTAAAGGAGCAATGCTCACAACAACAAGCGGAGCACTGGGTGTCTAAAAGGCAGCAAGTTGGTACAGTAGGGGGCACATGAATTGCATCTTCCAATCATCACAGTCAGTCAACCCATGGCACCTGGTTCTGTTCTGTAACCTCCTGCCGACGAGCCTTCAATACTTCACGTGGGCTCAATGTACACAAGGCCTGGCATAACAGGCGTGGTGACGTCTCCACCACTTACTAGTGTAGTGACGTTAGAATGTCACTATGGTGTTGGTGCCAGCCATTGTCACGGACATGCTGCTGGGCGCCTGGAACCTCCCTCGGGGGCCGGAGTGCGTACAGCACACGGGCAGGCCCTAGCGGGCATTATTCTGGCAACAGGATGGCAAGCGGGTCCGAAAAGGGGGCTCAGGAACACGTGATGCAGAGCCGAGAGCCTCTTGGCAAGGGGCCAGAAAGGAGCGTGGCCGGGGGCGGAGCGAGGCCACGTTCGCGGAGTTAAAGGGACAGCCTCGACAACAATTGGGGCACGTACGTGGATTCAAGCCTGGGTCCCGCATCTCGTCATCTCCGGGTCTTCGTTGAGAGTTAACTCGCTACTCACATAGCCGTATCACCTACTATAGAACCAGAGTTACGTTTAGTTTCACCCCGTTAGGGAATTTGTTATAAATGTGTTGCTTCCAACTCCAGAGTGTGTACCTCCGTGTTCACCACTACAACTGGAGTCAGAAGTGTTTTTAATAGTTAGGTAATAGGCTAGTATAGCGATGTTGACTAGACGTAAAATACTTACAAAGTCGTCTTTGGACGAAGAAGAAGACTATGACATTATTCCACAGACGGCCCCGGGTGCCGATGCCCCGGAGATAGACTGCGGGGAAGACATGCCGGCGATACAGCGAGGAGTCACGGATCTAGCCACTCCACCACCACCAAGGAGGGAGCGCCAGTCAAAGCAAAAATGTCTCGGCGACCTCCTGGCAGCCGTCGTGGCTCAGGCCACTGTCCTGCAGGATGAGGACGACGTCGTAACGCCACACCCGAGGACCTACATCGCCGCTTCTTCCCGCGCGCGGAAACCGGGGAGGCGCGAGCTGCGCAGGAGCCCGCCAAATTGCCGGTCGGGCGGGAAAATTTGCCTGCCAAATTGGACCTCCCGCCAAGAGCACTGCCTGCCGACCACACTTATAAAAAGAGACTCCCTTTCGTCGAGGAGTTTGTGGCTGTGGGCGGCGACTGGGAGGCTTTCAGGCACCGCTTTGCCACCGCCTGCAAGCTGGCTGGATGGACAGAGGAGGAAGCGCTGCGGGCGTTTCCAACGGCACTCGACGACGACGCCCTGGCGGTTTTTGACACCATCCCCGACGTGCAGAAGGCTACTTTTTCCCAAGCGCTGGTCCAGATAGGGTCCATTTATGCTCCTCCATCCAACAAGCGCCAAAGGTTCGTCGATACACCCCTCGCCTTCCACTGCACGCTTCTGGCGCTGGCTAAATCAGCGTACCCCGGGAAGGACAAAGTCGGCAGTAACTCGCTGGTCCTCGAGAGGATGCTCCAACTGGCCCAGGATCTGCAAGTCGTGATGCCAGCCTCGGAGGACGACGACCTTTCTTCACTTAAAGTTGCACAGTGCCTCGAAGCCCATTTCAACATCCGGCGACGCACCAGCATGGCCGCGAGTGCCGGACCCTCCGAGGAAAATGGAGCGACCGCGGGTGGGCAGCCTCTCCAAGCCTGTGCTTCCCTTCCCGCTGCTAAGTGGAGGAAGGCCGAGGCGTTCTGTCAGGGCGGCCGAGACCTTCCCCCACTGGGCAGACGATTGAGTCGTCCGTTTCAAGTGCGGCCTGCCGGGACACATCGCTGTGGGGTGCCATGCTCGGCGAGGAGGATTCTTCCCGTCAACACCCTCTGGAGCTCAACGCTCCTTCCCTCCACTGGGTCCTCAGGCGAGCCGCGGTGCACCACACACAAAGTCCTCTAACTCACCTCAGGCATCGGGTTCGGAGTCGCGGCTCACGGGCTCTTGTTTGGGTGTGTCGCGGACCAATCGGGGTTTCACGGGCGAGGGTTGGCCGTAGCGTCCCGCTCAAATGTCGGCCCATGGTCGCCGAATTATCGCTGCGGCGGTGGGATCGTCCGCCGTTATCAGGACTGTCGAGGGTGTACAGGTGCCGGTACTTGTTAAAACAGGTGCATCGGCGACTATTGTTTCAGAAATTATTTCCGATTCCTTGCTGACAGAATCACGCACCATCTCGCCCGTTGACATCCTTAGATTTGCTGCCAACGGACAGTCCTTAGGGATTATTGGCCAGATATCAGCTACAGTATGCATTGGTGACATTTGCTTGATGGGCCCAGTAGTTGTGTCATAATCCCTAGCTGTTAGGGAAATATTTTATAGGGAAGATGGCGCTGAAGATCCTTGTGGATCAAGGTGGCATCGAGTTACCCTCGGGCTGCCGAATGCCATTTTTATCATCACCCACTCTATTCCACACAGCAAATACAGTGAGGGAAAAAAGTATTTGATCCCCTGCTGATTTAGTACGTTTGCCCACTGACAAAGAAATGATCAGTCTATAATTTTAATGGTAGGTTTATTTGAAAAGTGAGAGACAGAATAACAACAACAAAATCCAGAAAAACGCATGTCAAAAATGTTATAAATTGATTTGCATTTTAATGAGGGAAATAAGTATTTGACCCCCTCTCAATCAGAAAGATTTCTGGCTCCCAGGTGTCTTTTATACAGGTAACTAGCTGAGATTAGGAGCACACTCTTAAAGGGAATGCTCCTAATCTCAGCTTGTTACCTGTATAAAAGACACCTGTTCACAGAAGAAATCAATCAGATTCCAAACTCTTCACCATGGCCAAGACCAAAGAGCTCTCCAAGGATGGCAAGAAAAAGATTGTAGACCTACACAAGGCTGGAATGGGCTACAAGACCATCGCCAAGCAGCTTGGTGAGAAGGTGACAACAGTTGGTGCGATTATTCGCAAATGGAAGAGAGACAAAAGAATTGTCAATCTCCCTCAGCCTGGGGCTCCATGCAAGATCTCACCTCGTGGAGTTGCAATGATCATGAAAACGGTGAGGAATCAGCCCAGAACTACACAGGAGGATCTTGTCAATGATCTCAAGGCAGCTGGGACCATAGTCACAAAGAAAACAATTGGTAACACACTACGCCGTGAAGGACTGAAATCCTGCAGCGCCCGCAAGGTCTCCCTGCTCAAGAAAGCACATATACATGCCCGTCTGAAGTTTGCCAATGAACATCTGAATGATTCAGAGGACAACTGGGTGAAAGTGTTGTGGTCAGATGAGACCAAAATGGAGCTCTTTGGCATCAACTCAACTCGCCGTGTTTGGAGGAGGAGGAATGCTGCCTATGACCCCAAGAACACCATCCCCACCGTCAAACATGAAAGTGGAAACATTATACTTTTGGGGTGTTTTTCTGCTAAGGGAAAAGGACAACTTCACCGCATCAAAGGGACGATGGACGGGGCCGTGTACTGTCAAATCTTGGGTGAGAACCTCCTTCCCTCAGCCAGAGCATTGAAAATGGGTCGTGGATGGGTATTCCAGCATGACAATGACCCAAAACACGGCCAATGCAACAAAAGAGTGGCTCAAGAAGAAGCACTTAAGGTCCTGGAGTGGCCTAGCCAGTCTCCAGACCTTAATCCCATAGAAAATCTGTGGAGGGATCTGAAGGTTCGAGTTGCCAAACGTCAGCCTCGAAACCTTAATGACTTGGAGAAGATCAGCAAAGAGGAGTGGGACAAAATTCCTCCTGAGATGTGTGCAAACCTGGTGGCCAACTACAAGAAACGTCTGACCTCTGTAATTGCCAACAAGGGGTTTGCCACCAAGTACTAAGTCATGTTTTGCAGAGGGGTCAAATACTTATTTCCCTCATTAAAATGCAAATCAATTTATAACATTTTTGACATGCGTTTTTCTGGAATTTTTGTTGTTATTCTGTCTCTCACTGTTCAAATAAACCTACCATTAAAATTATAGACTGATCATTTCTTTGTCAGTGGGCAAACGTACAAAATCAGCAGGGGATCAAATACTTTTTTCCCTCACTGTACATCAGTCCTAGCAATGGCCAACTGGACTGTCAAAATTCCCCCTGGCACACAGATGTTAATTCCCTTGCAGTTGAAGAAACAACTCGATAGGGAAACGACCACGGACGGGTTGTTGTTGGTCCCCTCAAACAAGGCTGCTCGTGGGGAAACCTTATTTTATGCACAGACTTTGGTGGTAAATGATTAAAAACTATTTATCCAGGTTTTGAACGTCGGCTCGGAATTGTTTGTCATACAGGAGGGTTCTGTTTTGGCTCACGTGTCAGCCGCGTGTTTGCGGGGGGGGGGGAAATTGGCGGGAATGTGGGAGTTGCAGTGGTTTCGGGGCAGAGTGAGGAATGTGATGTGTCGTGGCTTCACGTGCCCTGCACCGAGTGCAAATATTTAGCGGAAGTACACAGGCTCGAATTGCGTGTGCTTTTGGAGGAGTTCTCCGATGTTTTCAGCAAAACAAAATTCGACATTGGCTGCACGCCTCTGTTACACCACCACATCCATATGTAAGACTCCGCCCACATTCGCCAAAATCTATATAGATTGAGTCCCAAGGAGAAGGACCGTGTGCGCTGTGCGGTTGACGAGATGCTGGCTGCCGATATCATTTTGCTGTCAACCAGCCCATGGGGAGCCCCCATTGTGCTCATTAAAAATCAGGATGGGAGTCTGCGATTTTGTGTCGATTTCCGCAAGCTCAACAAAGACACCGTGGTGGATGCGTCCTCGCTCCCAAGGATGGATGACTCTTTGGATGCGGTAATTGTGTGGGTTGTGCTTTTGGTGTATTGTTTTTTGCGCATACGGTTGTTCCTTGTTGCCGTTATGCAGCAAATTGTTTTTTGGAGGCTACATTTTTCTTGTTGTAAATTGATAGTTGTCAGCCGAGACGGCTGTGTTTTTAGAAGGGGAGGGGGGGTGATGTAGTGACGTTAGGATGTCACTATGGTGTTGGCGCCAACCAATGTCACGGGCGTGCTGCTGGGCACCTAGAACCTCCCTTGGGGGCCGGAGTGTGTACAGCACATAGGCAGGCCCGAGGGGGCGTTATCCTGGAAGCAGGATGGCAAGCGGGTCCGAAAAGGGAGCTCGGGAACACGTGACGGGGAGCTGAGAACCTCTTGGCAAGGGGACAGAAAGAGGCGTGGCCGGGGGCAGAGCGAGGCCACACTCGCGGGGATAAAGGGGCAGCCCCGACAACAATCGGGGCTCGTCTGTGGATTCAAGCCTGGGTCCCGCGTCTCGTCGTCTCCGGGTCTTCGTTGAGAGTTAACTCGCTACTTACATAGTTAGCCGTATCACCTACTATAGAACCAGAGTTACGTTTAAATTTACCCCGTTAGGGAAGTTGTTAATAAACATGTTGCCTCCAACTCCAGAGTGTGTGCCTCCGTGTTCACCACTACACGAGTAAACGCAGGTTGTTGTTGTTTAAGGGGACCGATAGTGTAGCAACTCTGAGACCCAAGTTTGTTTTTCTCTCATGACCTACAGTATAACAGTGGCCAATAACTAAACCGGTTCTGGGCCTCCTCTAGGTCGACTCAGCCTAAAATATTACCTGGTAAATAACAGCACTCGAGAGACAAAGGCAGCTGGGCATGCTGGCCATTCACCCCAATGCGTTCTACTGTATGCCCTTAGTAGGTGCTTGCTAACAGCATTGGCCTTAATGGTCTTGTTAAGGCATGACGACGGCGTCTTTGTCTCTCTGTGTTTGTCTTTGTATATTTGCCTTCGTTTGTCTCGGGTCTTGCTGTGCGATACCGAGCGAGAACGCGCATATGCGCCTTGTCTTGAGCGCACCCCCCCCCCCCGACTCGCGTGTCTCGGCTCGGATTCGGTCAAACGTCAAAACACATTCACACCGACTCGCCGATCAAAGCCGAGAGCTGCCAGACCTTACTAGAATAAAATCCTTCGCAGATTAAAAAGCAACGTCTTCAGTCAGAAAAAACGGTGCTGCAAATACGCATATTCACAGCACTATTGCAGAATTGAAATTTGTTTCAGGCGCACGGCGAGTACAATAGGTTGTCCACCTGACACAGCCAGTTAATACATTCTTCACGAGAATAAAACGTTCCAGATGCAAAACCGAAATATAATAAAATTGGCGCAATTGTTCACCACGGTAACAGCTTTATTAATTGACTGTGGTGGCTGACGGAGGGTGGACGATACACATTTTACTCACGCGATCTGACCCAAAAATTCAATTGTTCATATTTTTTGTCAATTCACTGCTGGATGAGGGGACCCCCCAAGCCTCGTAGGACGAAGGGGCTGTTTCACCATCCTTCACCACGCTGCTCAGTACTCTATTGGTTTGTTATAGGGAGGCACACGACCAGTTCCAGCTGTCTGGGAGATTGTAGGCAGGTATCGGCACAGCAGAGATGGAGACGGATATATGCACCCGGGCATCGATCAGCCTCCCATTGTATCTGTACCAAATGGAAATTCCTCCGGTACAGCTATTGAAGGCTTCACGAACTAGGTGGTTGAAATAGATGTTAAATAATGTGGGAGCCAGAGGACATCCCTGTCGCACCCCAAGGTGTACAGGGAATGGTTCCGACTCCCGGCCACGTAGTTTTACCTGGGCCCGCTCACCATCATGAAGCTCCTTAATGATCTTGAGCAGAGGGTCAGGGACTCTGAAAGCATGAAGAACTGGCCAGAGCCCAGGCCTACTGATGGTATCATAGGCCTTGACCAGGTCAATAAAACAGAGATGTAGGTATTTTTGGAATTCGCTACACCTCTGCTGTAGCAGACGGACAGAAAATATGGCATCTGTGCAGGACCGCCCTTTCCTGAAACCGCATTGGGGCTCCGCAAGCCTCTCCTCAGCGTGCCTAGCAAGGCGATGTTGAATAATCCTTGCCAGGACCTTTCCCGGCACACTGAGGAGTGAGATTCCCCTGTAGTTATTACAGTATGTGCTTTCCCCCTTCTTTAAAAGGGAGACCACCAGGGCATCCTTCCAGTCCTGCGGAACCCGTCCAGTGGTCCAGACTGTTATGATGTCATGTAGGGCAGTCTGTGCACAAACACCACCCTCCCTCAGCATTTCGCTTGGGAGATCATCTCTGCCCGGTGCTTTTCCTGATCTCAGACTCTGGATCACCTTCATTACTTCCTCAACAGATGGCACCTCAGCCAGCCACTCAGAGGGGGTGACTTGTTCCAATATTTGAGGCACCGCAGCCTCGGCAGGGTCATCCACACTTTTTCCCACGTTGTTATTCAGGTTGAGGGATGTCCCCTCCCCCAGGAACTCACAGAAATGCTCAGCAAATCTGCAAACCTGTTCCTGGGGGTCAGAGATTGGATCACCGTTCTTTCCCCTAATGATGGTAAACAGGTTACTTTTTTATTGAATTAAGTAACGATTTGTGATCGCGGGCCATTAAGGCAGACTCCATCTCCTCAGCAACCCACGACCACCACCCATCCTTGCAGCGCCACACGGCTCTCCGAACCTCCAAGCAAAGGCTGCGGTAAGCCTCCTCATTCTCCGACGTGAAATGGTGTCGCCGATTAGAGTGGGCCTGTTGCTTTTTCTCAGCCAGCTTGAACACCTCCTCTGTCAGCCAGTGTCTCTGGGGAGGTCTGGACCATGTACCCAAAGCAGCCATTGCAACTGCATGAGCCACAGTCCTAAACTTCGCCCATTTCCCCTCGAAATCAAGAGGAATGGGGGACGATGCCAACCCCAGCCGCAAACGATGATTAAATTCTCGCTTGCAACTTTCATCAACTCGCTGAGACCATGCCACTAACGGTTTGAATGGGGTCCTGGGTGTACACCCACCACTGGAGTGGAAGAATGGCAGGCTCATCTTACAGATGACAAGTGGATGGTCAGTGCGCAGATCAGCTCCACGGTAGGTCCTGGTGTCAAGGACATGGGCCTGCATCCGCTATTTCATCACCATGTAGTCCAGCAGATATTCGTGCTTGGACCCGGCATGCATCCATAATGTTGTGTGGATGCGCCGATGCCGGAACAGCGTATTGTTAATTACAAGCCCATGGACTGCACAAACATCTAGCAGCCTCCTGCTGTTGTTATTGAGCTAATCTGGCCCATGCCTTCCAATCACTCCAGACCAGGTGCCAGCATCATGACCAAGTCGGGCATTGAAGTCACCCAACAAGATGACTCTATCCTGAGGGGCCACTTTAGCTAGCACCTGTGACAGAAGGTCATAGAAGGCATCTGACTCATTGGCCTTGCCTGCATCCCTCCACGGATGTTCGTCTTCAGTGGGGGCATAAGTAACCATGACCACCACTCCTCGCCTCTGGTTAATGGGAAGGCAAGCCCAAAGTAGCCTGGGGCTTACAGCTTCCCACACCTCACTGCCACGCCTCCATCATTCTTCTGTTCAGAAGAAGAGCCACTCCCTGTTGTTTGGCAGTCTCTTGCCCTGAGTAGAGGACTGTCCACCCCTCGGTGGCAGGAGCCAGAACCGGTCCTCCGGACCTCCTGAATACCACAGAAATCCAGGTGGTACCAGTCGAGCTCCCGACAGAGGAGTGGCAGCCTCTCCTCCACAGTGAGCGTTCGAACATTCCACGTGGCCACACGTAGTTGTTTTTTGTTGTTTCTGGAGGAGCCCCGAGGGTAAGGATTCAGTCTCCTGGCTCCGCCAAATGGGGTTTGGCCAGGAGACGTCATAGACGCCTGTCCCCCCGGGGCCTCTGGCACAAGCTTATTAATTACATTTTTCCGTCGTGGTTTAGCGGTAATTAATTGAAAGTGGAGGGGTTACTAGCCCCTTGCACCCGTCCAGAGCCCCCTTTTGGCCGCTGTGGTGGTCACAAACGCCATGAGGGGAAAGGCCAATCGGAATTGGCCCTCCCCCCCACAGCACTGCCCACGACAGCGTTACCCTTCCAGCACCATGAGGAGGTAGGGGGTTGTTTTGCCCACCCTAACACACACACGCACACCCTCACACACTCACACCTTCGCACGCTCACACACTCACACCCTTGCACGCTCACACACGCACACACACGCACGTTTACCCTTATACAGTAATTGACTCTGAGCCCCGGGCATTTAGCAATGACCTCCCACTGAACCCTATGAAGTCTAAAGGTAAGGCCCTTTAGCTTGGCTGAGCGGAAGACATTAACAATGAACCATAAGAACCCGAAATGTGTATCGTTTACTCGTGTGTTCAGAATAAATCGGCTGGCAGTAAGTCCTCTGGACTAGCGGGGAACACGATGGCAAAGCTTTGTAAACTCCTGCTCCCCTATACAATTCCATGCCCCCTGTGTCCCCCTCTGTTACCCTATCCTGTCCCTCTCCTCCCTCCCCTATGCTCCTCTCTCCTACCCCTCTCCACCCACCCCCTTTGCTCCCCTCTCCTCCCTCCCCATCTGTTCCCCTCTTGCTCCCATCGACACCGTGGGCCCCATCGCATCTCTCTCCTTCCCGTGCCTGATGGATGCCGAGTTCCAAGATCGTCGCTAAATCTCGCAACCCGCCCCGCCGTGTGTGATTCCGAGGAGGAAGCGTATCCATCTCCCCCACGTGAAGTCCCGGGTGCTGCCTCGTAATGAAACTAATTGAAGGCGACTGTGGCACCGCAGGTGGTGGGGGCTGCTGCTGGTGCTACTTCTGATGGATGATGATGATGAGTGAGAGGCTCATCATCATTACAAAAATAATCGTCATCATCAGCACAAGGCGTATGACTATAATATGATGATGATTGTGGTTGTCATGACAATGATGCTTGTTATATAAACATATATTAGAGGTTAGTCAATTTAACACATTGGTTTTTATCCATAAGAGGGATTTTTGGGGGTTAGATCGCATAAATATGAATGTGTCGTTACGCCCGGTGTGTTGAAGAGTACTCGAATTGTAAATGTTGTAGTGGGTTTACTCTCCAACGCACGGGTGTGCTGAACTCGTAATGAATTGGCACGCTTTGTTTACGTAACAAACATTACTAATTGGCCGTGTCGGGTGGTGGCAGGTTTATCAACACATTTATATTTACGCGATCCCCAAAAAAACTTTATGGACAGCATATATTAATTGGCCGATAACACCTGAGCACACAGGAGGACGCAGAGCAATGTTGGACGGCAATTGTTGGCGTCAGCTTATCGCACAGCTACCTCCCGCTTGTCCGTGAGTTCTCGCAACCCTCAAGTCGTCCTCTCTCGACGAGAGTGAGCGCAGACTGTGTAGCGGCGCGTGACAAGTGGCAAATGTTGCTATTGATGAGGCTGAGGATCACTGCGATGATGATAATGCTACTTGTAGTGATTATGTTGCTGCTGATGATGATCCACGATGTTTCATTATCAGCTCCACTAACCGAGCTCTAGACTTCGCATCATAATCAAGACATTGCCTTACCGCGACCCAACTCAAGACAATCTACAAACGGACCTGGGGGGGAAAGACATCAGGAATTCATGCCACACGTGTGCCACGCTGTTCGTAGGGGTCAAACGCCGAGAAAATGCATTACACGAGTGAATTTCCCAAAGACCAAAAAACAAAGTGAATGTGTTCTATGACAGGCTCCCAATATACTTTGATGTTATTCACAGTGAAATGTCTGCTTGATGGATCTCGTGGATTGATGTAATTGGGGATGACATTCTGTCACGTATTTTTATTTAATATTTGACTCACAGTGCCGCTGTATGCGCCACGCACGATGTGGGGACGTGCTGTGCACACGACGACCTCTGACGAAAGTGCAGGGGCCTGGATATCGCTGGAGAGACAAAGGTGGTCTTGTGTGGGGTGCTGGCGACACCAACCGCTTATGTAGCTTTCCAGCCTAAATAGGCACTCACTACCTGCACTTACCACTCAAAGGCCACGTGCCTTTTAGGGTGACCTTTGTCTTCACATAACATTTCCACACAAATGTACAATATGTACACATACATATATACATGGGAAATGAGTCTGTATATACAATACAAAGAGTCTCAATATAACTTGCACAGGCTACTGGGGGTTCTTAGCGAGCACCTATGAAGGACACCAACACGGGGCGAACGAGGTTGGCCATAAACACACCTGGCCGCCTTTGTCTCCCCAGTGGTGATAGTTCACACACCGCACGTGGTACTCATTTAAGGAAAACGCTACTTAGGGGATGCCCAGAACCGGTTTAGACATTTCGTCACTAATGTTCACCATTCGTGAGAATCGAAGTCACGTTGCCGGATTAGTACCGCAAGTGGGCTAACAATTGCACCACCATTCCCCACATATTTCTACAAAGACAAAGGTCCCCCGTATAACCTTCACAGACTGTTTGGGCAAGTGCTATTAGTAAGCACCTATAAAGGCCGGAACGGCACATGGGGTGGGCAATACCACGCCCGGCCGCCTTTGTCGCTCCAGTGGTGATATTTACACATCGCACCAGGTACTCATTTGAAGCTGAGTCGACCTAAGGGAGGCTCATGACCGGTTCAGATAATCATCCCCAGTGTTCGCCTTGAGCAGGAATCGAACTCGTGTGGCCGGGCTCGTAGCGCAAGTGCGCTAACCATTGCGCCACCACTCCCCACATATTTGTACAACCCCACACACACGCGGCAGGCTGACTGTTGAGGTATTTCACGTGAGAAAGAAAAATAGCCAGCAGTACCTGTTTGCAATTTAAAAAGGTGCCTCATAGAGCTGCGATGGATAAATCTGCTCCGCGTGCGCAAAGAGAGGAAATTGCCATGCAATTGGTTATGCTTATGTCACCTCCCCAGGATTATTCTGATGTTATTTACGGAAAATATCGCAGCCGCAGAGGAAATTGGAGGAGCCGTTAATTTCGAGTCTGGGCTGACTCTTCGTGGCCACGGTCTGTATGTGGAGGTCAACGCGGTGGTGACTCGGGTTAGAGGAACACCCTGGATTTTTTCACACGAATGCTGCCGGGTTAACAGACTGTTTTTTTTAAGTACGACAACACGGTTTCGGAGCTTTCGCCAGTCGCTTTCTTAGGGTAAATCTACGCACACTTCCTGTACTCAGAATCCAGGGTTCGATTCCTGACTCGGGTGTCTTTCCCATTGGAGTAAAAAAAAAATTCCCCTGTTCTACAGAGAGTGAGTGAGAGAGTGAGATAATGTGTATGCATGTGAGTGGGGAGCTGTAGGGTAGCGGTTAACACGCTGCACTACAAACCCGGAGAACCGAGTTCGATTCTCGCTCACGGACAACACAATAAACTATTATTTGAACCGGTCGTCAGCCTCCCCTAGGTCGACTCAGCCTCAAATGAGAACCTGGTGTGGTGGCCGGGCGTTGTGTTAGCCACCCGCCTCCTGCTGTGCCGTGCTGGCCTTCATAGGTGTTCACTAACAAAACTTGCCCAAACAGTCTGTTCAGGCTTTACAGGGCTCTTTGTCTTTTTGTAGCTCGTATTTTCTCGCTATTTTCTGCACGTGTTCCCACAGGCTCTCCGGATTCCTTCTACAGATACAAGTTACAAAATTGTAACTGCCATTGGCTATACGTCTCTGTGTAGCAGAACCCTCCTGAAAACAGTATTCTGACTAAGCGTGGCTTTCCGGGTTAAATAAGAATTACGTATTATTATTAATGCTGCCAGCAGTAAGCAAAGGCTCTCTGAGAGACACTAACACCGGCGCATACGGAGGGAGGCCAGAGGGACATCGCGTAACGTGCTGGCTCCGTGTGACCTTATTAGCTGGGCGCTTCAAATGAGATTGCATCAGGGAGTGTAATGATGTGTTTGCAATGCACATAGCCAGCTCTATATGTGTATGTGTGTGGCAGTGTAGGCCATGTATGTATATCTGTATGTGCGTGTGTTTTGTGTGTATGTATGTATGTATGTGTGTTTGTTGTGTGTATGTATGTGTGTGTGTTGGGGTGGGTAGTGTAGCGGTTAACACGCTGCGTTACGAACCCGGTGACCCGAGTTCGATTCCCGCTCACAGCCAACACCAGTAATGATTATTTGAACTGGTCTTGGGCCCCTGCTAGGCCGACTCAGCCTCAAATGAGAACCTGGTGTGGCGTGTAAACATAACCACTGGGGAGACAAAGGCGGCCGGGTGTGGTATTAGCCACCCACCCCCTCGTGTGCCATGCAAGCCTTCATAGGTGCTCGCTAACAGTACTTGCCCCAACAGTCTGTTCAGGCTATATGGGGGATCTTTGTCTTTGTCAGTATGCGGTATGTGTGGGTGTGTTGTGTCAGTATGCAATATCTGTCTGTGTGTATTTTGTCAGTTTTCGGTATCTGTGTATGTGTATTGTGTGTGTGTGTTTTGTGTCAGTATGCATAATCTGTATGTGTCGCAAGGGAACCGTGGCGCAGGGGTCAGCGCACTGTGCTACGAACTCGGCACGGCGTACGAGGAGGCGGTGTACACTGAACTACGCCTGGCCGCCTTTGTCTCCCCAGTGTTGATGTTTAAACACTAATGTTGAGAGGAAGTCTACCTAGGGGAAGCCCAGGACCGGTTCACATATTCGCTACTGATGTGGGGAGCGGCAGTGTAGTGGTCAGCACACTGTGCTATGAAACAAAGCGGTCTGAGTTTGATTCCTGCTCACGGCAAACATCAGTATCGCAAGATCTGAGCCACTAACACAAAGACAAAAGATCCCCCGTATAACCTCAACCGACTGTTGGGGCTAGTGCTGTTAGCGAGTACCTATGAAGGCCGGAAAGGTACACGAGGGGGTAGGTGACCAGCACCACGCCCAATCGCCTTTGTCTCCCGAGTGGCGATGTTTACACACCACACAGGTACTCGTTTAAGGCTGAGTCGACCCAGGGGAGGCCCAGGACCGGTTCAGATAAACGTCACTGGTAATGGCCGTCAGTGGGAATCGAAGTTCTAGTGCAGCACACTAATCGCTGCACTAGTGCTCCCCATTCCCACACTCACACACGCATTATTTGGTGAGACTGCTTTGGCAATGGTGCATAAGCAGCACAATTAGCAATAACCAACACGTGCATTTTTAACACTGTGGCCTGAACATAAATATATATAACAAACAACGTTTCGGGAAATGACCCTTTCTCTTCCTCGTAGCACGTAGCTGAACCTCGTGTTGATGTTTCAATAATTCATTTCCACTACCTTCACGTACTTCGCTTGCTCTCTCTCGTGCAATCTCCTTCATCGTTATCATCACCATCGTCATCATTTAGCTCTTAAATTGCCCATTTACCACGCATCTCGCCACTAAGTGACTCGCTTAATGACTCTACAAATTGCCTTAATGGAATAAACATACGTACGTGTGTGTGTGAACGTGTTAGGGTTGTTTGTGTTATGCGGAGCGGTGGCGCAGCGGTTAACGCGTTCACGCGAAGAACCGGGCAACCCGAGTTCGGGGCTCAAGCAGCAGCGGCCAACACCCAGTGCAGCGAGCTGCTGATCCACTGCTGGAGTGTGCAGGAGCCACGCCCAGTGCAGTGAGCTGCTGATCTACTGCTGGAGTGTGCAGGAGCCACACCCGGTGCAGTGAGCTGCTGATCCACTGCTGGAGTGTGCAAGAGCCACACAGTGTATGGAGCTTCTGATCCACTGCTGAAGTATGCAGGACACACGCTAAGAGCTGTTAATGCTCCATCCACTGTTACAGTGTCGAAAGGAGACTCAACTGAGGGCCATGGAGAGCCTCAACTACTCGTGTGGCGACGTAATAATTTGGACTTGAAAGAGCGTGAGTTGGAGTGCTGTGGTGTGAGGTGCGTTGGGTAGTTTGGTCGCGAGAGGTTTCATCGTTGTTTCACAAACTTCGCGGGTGTATATTATATATATGGTTGTATAAAGTGAAAGGGACACTCGATATCAATCGGTGGTTGATTCATAGCGACCGTGGGGGTACAAAGGAACCAGAGTCGCCGTGAAGCCCGGGTCAACCGTTGAGACCCTCCATTGACGCGACGCTGCAAGTGAATTAATGTCTGATTAAAAATGGTACATAATATGTATTACCGAAGCTATCAAAAGAAGGCGTGTACAGGATCAACTGCACGTGTGCACGAGACTAAAAGAACATCAGAGAAATATTAAATTACCCCCAATACAACTGCCAGCAGTCGCAGAACACACGTGCCAACAAGGACACTCAATTGATTTTGATGATGTTGAAGTTCTGTGCAAAACTAGCTACTACTGGCCAAGATTAATTAGAGAATCTATCGAAGTTGAAAGAAATAAAAATAATTTTAACTGTTCGGATAGCTACCACCTTAGTGCTACAGTGAGGGAAAAAAGTATTTGATCCCCTTATGATTTTGTACGTTTGCCCACTGACAAAGAAATGATCAGTCTATAATTTTAATGGTAGGTTTATTTGAACAGTGAGAGACAGAACAACAACAACAAAATCCAGAAAAACGCATGTCAAAAATGTTATAAATTGATTTGCATTTTAATGAGGGAAATAAGTATTTGACCCCTCTGCAAAACATGACTTAGTACTTGGTGGCAAAACCCTTGTTGGCAATCACAGAGGTCAGACGTTTCTTGTAGTTGGCCACCAGGTTTGCACACATCTCAGGGGGGATTTTGTCCCACTGCTCTTTGCAGATCTTCTCCAAGTCATTAAGGTTTCGAGGCTGACGTTTGGCAACTCGAACCTTCAGCTCCTTCCACAGATTTTCTATGGGATTAAGGTCTGGAGACTGGCTAGGCCACTCCAGGACCTTAATGTGCTTCTTCTTGAGCCACTCCTTTGTTGCCTTGGCCGTGTGTTTTGGGTCATTGTCATGCTGGAATACCCATCCACGACCCATTTTCAATGGCCTGGCTGAGGGAAGGAGGTTCTCAACCAAGATTGACGGTACATGGCCCCGTCCATCGTCCCTTTGATGCGGTTAAGTTGTCCTGTCCCCTTAGCAGAAAAACACCCCCAAAGCATAAAGTTTCCACCTCCATGTTTGACGGTGGGGATGGTGTTCTTGGGATCTTAGTCAGCATTCCTCCTCCTCCAAACATGGCGAGTTGAGTTGATGCCAAAGAGCTCCATTTTGGTCTCATCTGACCACAACACTTTCACCCAGTTGTCCTCTGAATCATTCAGATGTTCATTGGCAAACTTCAGATGGGCATGTATATGTGCTTTCTTGAGCAAGGGGACCTTTCGGGCGCTGCAGGATTTCAGTCCTTCACACCATCCGTTGTCACCTTCTCACCAAGCTGCTTGGCGATGGTCTTGTAGCCCATTCCAGCCTTGTGTAGGCCTACAATTTTGTCCCTGACATCCTTGGAGAGCTCTTTGGTCTTGGCCATGGTGCAGAGTTTGGAATCTGATTGATTGATTGCTTCAGTGAACAGGTGTCTTTTATATAGGTAACAAGCTGAGATTAGGAGCACTCCCTTTGAAAGTGTGCTCCTAATCTCAGCTCGTTACCTGTATAAAAGACACCTGGGAGCCAGAGATCTTTCTGATTGAGAGAGGGTCAAATACTTATTTCCCTCATTAAAATGCAAATCAATTTATAACATTTTTGACATGCGTTTTTTTGGATTTTTGTTGTTGTTATTCTGTCTCTCGCTGTTCAAATAAACCTGCCATTAAAATTATAGACTGATCATTTCTTTGTCAGTGGGCAAACGTACAAAATCAGCAGGGGATCAAATACTTTTTTCCCTCACTCTACATGGAAGCGAATCATCAAATAATACATTATTTTAATGCATGCCGATAAAGGGCAGCATACTTCAATAGGGATTACCGTTGGTACGGCTATTTTAATACACACAATAGACACGATCAAAGGGCTCGCATAATGCACATGTATAATGTACGTTGACTCAATAATGCCCCCCCCCCCCCCCCACTTTGCGCAAAAGCGCATAAGCGTGGTCACCACATCTACGCCTCTATATAAGGAACGAAACAGTTAGACTTTTCCACAAATCTGGCTGTCGCCTGATGAAGCTAGTTGTAATTACTGGCGAAACGTCGTACTCAGATTGTAAATGTTATGGCTTGGCTCTTCAACACACTGGTGTGCTGTACTAGTTACGAATTGGCATGTTCTGTTTACGTGGCAACCCTTACTAGTTGGCTGTGTCTGGTGGTGGCGGGTTTTAACGACACATTTGTATATTTACGTGATCTAACCCAAAAACCTCCATTATGGATGATATTGGTCGTGAAAGCCTACGTGTTAACATGTAGGACGTATATGTCACACTGGGCTCGTTATTCCATTGCACGGGGGGACTTGCACCACCCAATCTGCACTACACTTTATTTCTACGCGTTACACTGGGCAGCGTGCTTATGATTCATTCCGGTTTGGCAGCAGAGGTCTCACACTGAATCAGTTGGGCGTCTTTTCATTAATGCGTGGAAGCTACCTGGCCTGTCACTCCATACAAAGATCTATGTCCATAAGAGGATAATTTTTGGGTTAGATTGCGTAGATATAAATGTGTCATTAAACCTGCCACCACCCGACACAGCCAATTAGTAAGGTTTGTCATGTAAACAAACTTGTCAATTAGTTACTAGTTCAGCACACCCGTGTGTTGGAGAGTAAATCCACAACATTTTCAATTCGAGCACAACGTTTCGCAGGTAATTGCAAAAACCAGCCTCACCAGAGTAGTAGAGAAATCCTCCTCCTGTTTTGGTCTAGATCTTTGTCTTCTTGGTCACAGTTATACCCTCACTTCACTACGTGTGCGAAACCTGGACCCCTACCAAGGAACATCTTTACAAGTTTGAAACATTCAGGCTGGCCTGTCTACGAACCATCTGGCGTTTAACCAGGCTCGATTGTGAGAGGAGCTCACAGACCCTTGAAAGATCTGTACACAGTCCCATTGGTGAGTTCCTCCTGCAGGCAAGGCTGTGTTGCCTGGTTCATGCAGCTTTTGTTTGGCCAGATAGGGTGGGTTAAAGGGTTGTGGCATGGGCTAGAGAAGGGATAGGCTGATGCGGTACAGGAGAATATGGAGCTGAGTGGACTTACCGATGACTGGTACCAGCGGTGTCAAGATCGGCCTCTAGAGGAGGCTCATGAAGGATGCTACTGGGCAGTTGGAGGGAGTCGCCCTCCAACAAAAACGAAGGGCAAAGAATCGATGCTCACAACAACGAGCGTAGCACCAGGCATCTAAAACGCAGCAAGTTGGCACAGTAGGGGACACAGATGCCTCATCTGCCAGTTATCTCATTCAGTCAAATGTCCCTTTACCTCCTGCCTTCAACACTTCACGTGGCCTCAAATTGCACCAAGGTTGGCATAAGCGCTGTGGTGATGTCCCTGCCACTTAGTGGTGAATGGCGACCGTGTGGGGCGAGTGTGTGATTGGATTAGTGAGTGTTTGATTGGATGAGTGAGTGGATGATTGAGTGTGATTGATTGTGTAGTGACTCAACACGGAGACAGTAATACTTGGAGGCACTTCTGTTATTTTACGAGCACCATCGGGATAATACTCATCCTACGTGGGTGCACACTATTATACTTTAGACCATCTATTGTTGGCGGCACTACTTAGTTAGAACAGTTGGTAGGCTATCTGACTAACAGCACCCCGGGATGGTGAAGACGGAGACAACGACGAGGAGATGGTGACGACGACAAGATGGTGATGACGATGAATTTGAGCAGCACGACTGGGATTCCACTTCCAGCAACAGCCACAAGGTCCCACACAGGGGCCCCTCGTATACTCCCAGCGTGGCCTTGCTCCGCACCGGCCATACCCCCTTCGTGGAACCTACTAGCGAGTTCCTGGGGCTTCCCGATGGGGCCCTTCTCTGACCTTTGCCCTAGATGTCCCCTCTCGTATATATTATGGCATGCTGACGTGAGTACTGCCGTACACAGCAATTATCCTTTTCCGCCAGCAGCCAGCGCTATACCACTACAATTGTATGAGTGAGTGGCTGAGTGAGTGCGTTTGATTAAATGAGTGGGTGAATGAGTGTGTTTTATTGGATGAGTGAGTGTTGTAACCTACAAAGACATGGTACGATACGACAGGAGCAGGGATTCAACTTAGGAAAATATTTTTAGTTTTTCTCTGTTTGGCGGTAATCATTGTTCGGAGTTAAAGTTAGTACCTGGTGCGTCAACTTCCGAAAGGTTAAAGGTTGTATTTTAAATGTAAAATCACCCCCACTCAAAGGGGTACCAAAACATTGAACTAACAAATTCAAAGATAATTTTTAAAAAACATACAGAGGCGGCTTCGTGTGGTGCTGGCCACACGACCCCCTCACTTGCTCTGCCAGCATTATAATGTGCTCACTTATCGAACTTGCCCCCAACAAGATATGAAAGGTGATATGGGGAGGATCTTCGTCATTCGTTCATGGAATAGTATTCGTCCGTATGTAATGTATATATACATATATATATATATCCATGTGTGTATGTGTGTGTATGTTTGTGTGTGGGAGCAGTAGTGTAGTGATTGGAATAGAACCCAGTGACCCGAGTTCGATTCTCGCTCATGGCCAACACCAGTAACGATTATCTGAACAGGTCCTAGGCCTCTCCTAGATCGAGTCAGCCTAAAATGAGTACCTGGTGCAGTATGTAAATATTGCCACTAGGGATGCAAAGGCGGTCAGGCGCGGTTGCTGGCCACCCACCCCCTCGTGTGTCATGCCGGCCTTCATAGGTGCTCGCTAACAGCACTTTCCCCAACAGTCTGTTAAGGCTATGCGGGGCATCTTTGTTTTTCATGTTTGTGTGCATGTGTGAGATACAAAAAAGGAATGTAATTCATTCCGTAATGCCAGCGATAAGGTTAAGAAAGGATTCATAATCTGCTCTCTCCCCACTCCTGACCTTTCTCAAATGAGGCGAGTGTTTGAAGAGGCAGCGTCTGAAACCACAGAGATAACATTGACGTGACCTTTAACACTGACTCTAAGACAAACTCTAGCCCAAACTCTAACCCTAACTCTAATCGTAACACTTACTCTAACCCTAACTATAACTTTAACCCTAATGATAGCATTAACTTTAACACTAACTATAACTCTTACTGTCCTGACATCACCCCCCCCCCCCCAATCTTAAAAAATATAGCCGTCCCGGCTAACACAATCATGAATGTTACTTTTTTTAGGGCAGAACCATCTGCGTAACAACAACCATCCGACAAACACACCGCGTATTAGGACGGGTGAGCGGTAAAATCCTACTTGCCCGAGGAATAAAAACAAAAACAAAATCCCGTACAACACACGCGGCGCAAACCAACCCGATCTCCACAACAACCAAGGGACATTCCCGAACAACTGATCGCAAATTAACATAACACAATTTTCCGGCGATCCGTCAATGGAATGTCCCACACTTCGACCGGGTCCTAGATGCTGGACCATCATTCTTGGTAGGTTGTCGCGCCTCACTGGGTAACGGGGGCTTACCTACAAGCCGTGGAGGGGAAGGCTCATCCCCAGTCTTCCCCGAAGACATCGACCGGTCTCCTGTCGGCCCGTAGTGAAATCTGGGGGCTCCCCTGACTTCAGGGTCTCGTGAACTGCGGGCGGCACAACACATTTTTCTCGGCGCACGGTTATTCCAGCCTGCCGCCCCGACTCGTCGGACACACCAGACCCCGACCATGCAGACATTGGGGATGAATAATATAGCTGGGAATGTACATAAGGCTTCAGGCGCTAAAGGTGAATAAACCACCAGCGACGTCCTGCATGCACATGCACACACTGCGGCCGCTTAATCTCTATCACCTCCACCGGACCTCGGCACAGACAGTGCAACTTAGAGGACGTATGTAGTGACACCTGCGGGCAGTGTAACCATGCTCTATCCGCTACAGCCCACGGGAGCATGTGCTCACGGCGGGCAACACTCTTTTCATTAGCGGCCTGAGGAATGTGGGGGCATCCTATATGCTGCAAGGACCCCAGGGACGTACAAGTCCCAGTCTGTCTGAGCCTCATTGACCACTTGGCAAAGCATTGACGTCAGAGTCCTGTGGAGGCGCTCCACCATACCATCCGTTTGAGGATGGTAAGGCGACGTCCAAATATTTTTCTTGCACAGCATGTCGCACACCTCATTGACACGGGATACTATGATGGAATACAGGGAGGGGTTGAGACTTTTTGGCAGGTGCTTTCCTGCGCGCACAATCAGCACAACCCTTGATAAGGTGATACACATCATCCGCCATTCCCGGCCAATACAAATCTCTCTGCAAGGGTTGCAAAGTTTTTTCGAACCCCAGGATGCAATAACACTGGTCTACAGCCAAAATGCTTCCGAAATAAATGTAGTCCAATTTTACTAATTCTGGGTTACTGAGAATGAAAATTATGCTTAAATTGTTGATTGGCTCTAGCTTTCAAGATATGCTATTGGGTCAGTATATACGACCCTTGACTTTGGAATGGCGGAGGATAAGTGAGTTATAAAGGGAAGGGATCTCAAATGAAACTAAAAATGATTAAAGTGCATCTTTGACTGGATCTATTAATACATCTATGACTGGGTTTGGACAGTACTTGTTTTTTGAGCAAAACAATGAATGATGCAATCTGAACCTGGTATTTCGTCATACATTATATGAATTGCATCATGTTATTCCGAGAAGTCATGGATGATGCAATAATAACAAGGCTTACATTCCTCTGCTAAACAAATTGCCCAATATCAGCTCTAGAAATCATGCAATGTCGTGGTCTCTTATTTGCCAGTGTTTGAGTTTGCAAAGGGGCACATTTATGTTTATCCAAAGTGAGCAGAGATGCCTCGTACTTGTGTGAACAAAGCAGATAGCGTCTGCTATGTTTGTGGTGAAGCGACTTTTGCATCACAAAAGCGCAGTATAACCACTGTGGTTAAGAAAGCATATCACCTTTATTTTTGCTGCAAAATTGAGGATCAGGACAAGATGTGGGCTCCACACATATGCTGCAACACTTGTGTAACAAATCTTCGTCAGTGGTTGAACAGGAAAAGGAAATCTATGCCTTTTGCAGTGCCAATGATTTGGGGGGAGCCAACCGATCATATCAGCAATTGTTACTTCTGCATGGCGCCTCCAGTTGGGAAAGGTGTCAAAGAAGAAAAATTATACTGTGCATTATCCAAACATTCCATCAGCTATACGCCCAGTACACCACGGAGAAGGACTGCCGATTCCTGATGCACCATAATCATTCTCAATTGAGTCCAACGAGGAAGAGGATTAAACTGTTGGTCCTGAACCAGCAAGGTCACATAACCCAGATTTTCTCCCATCCTCCTCCTCTGTACCACACCTCATAACAAAAGGTGAACTGAAGGACCTTGTCAGGGATTTAGAACTACCCAAGAGTAAGGCAGAGCTGTTGGGCTCCAGGGTGCAGCAGTGGAATCTCCTGGCAGGTGATGTTAGGGTTTCCATGTTCCGTGACCGTCAAAAGGATCTTGTCCCATTCTTTTTCATGGAAGGTGATCTTGTAGCCTACAACAACATCGATCGTGTAATGGCGCCCTCAACATCGTTCATGATGCAGATGAGTGGATACTTCATTGATTCATCTTAAAGCTATCATGCTGCATAATGGCATGTTTTGCCATCAATTCCAGTTGGTCCTGCAGTCCATATGAAGGAAACCTATAACATGAAACAAATTTTGAGATGCATAAACTATAACATCAGTGGCAGCTTTGTGGCGATTTGAAGGTTGTTGGTCTCTTGCTTGGTCTGCAGACTGGATATACAAAGTATTGGAGTTTTTTTCTGCGAATGGGATAGTCGTGCGAGAGATTCCCACTACATCAAGATAGATTGACCACTCCGACAGCCATTGGAGCCTGGGAAGAAAAGTGTTCAGCATCCACCACTTGTTCAAATCAAGGAAGATGTTGTTACCACCCTTACATATCAAGCTGGGTCTGATTAAGGACGTTGTCAAAGCCATGGACAAAACACAAGCAGCTGTCAAGTACCTCGGTGGAAAATTTCAAAGGTTAAGTGAAGCTAAGATAAAGAAAAGTGTCTTTGTTGGTCCTCAGATTCGTGAGCTTCTTAAATATGATGCATTTGACAGTGCACTGCGTGGCAAGGAAAATACGGTATGGATAAGCCTTCCAGTTCGTGGCAACACATTTTCTCGGAAACAACAAGGCAGACAACTACAGGGAGTTGGTGTAAAACCTCCTCAAGCCATACAAAAGCCTTGGTTGCAACATATCATTTTTGGCACTCTCATCTAGATTTTTTTCCCACCGAACTGCGGAGCAGTGAGCGACGAGCATGGCGAGCGATTTACCAGGATATTGCAACAATGGAAAAACCTAAGAATATAAAAAATGGAGAAACGCTATAAGGGCAAATGGAGACCATCAACGCTTGCAGACTATTGCTGGACAGCGACAAGAGATGCTCCATTCAATGAATTCAAGAGACAAGCCAAGAAGCACCGAGTAAATTTGAAGCTTTCGTGACTGCAAGGATTCATACTCTTAGGATTTTTCAGTAAAGTCACGTAGGTAAAAAAATTATAATAATACATAAATAATAAAAATAATAGAAGAAATAATAGAAATAAAATAATAAATCACGACGTTTCGGAGGCAACACAAGCTTCCGTCTTCAGGTGGAACCGTCACAGCACGATTGCTGTACACTTGATACAACAATCGTGCTGTGACGGTATACTTGCTACAGCAATCATGCTGTGACGGTTCCACCTGAAGACGGAAGCTTGTGTTGCCTCCGAAACGTCGTGATTTATTATTTTATTTCTATTATTTATTCTATAATTTTTATTATTTATCTTTTATTATTAATTTTTTTCCTACATGACTTTACAGAAAAAACCTAAGAGTATAAGCGCCGAGTAGACACTGAGTAAGAACTAAACTATGTACTTATATTCATATTCTTGGTTCTTTCGGTAAAGTCACGTCGAAGGGAAATAATAAAACCAAGAATATGAATCCCTGCCGTCACGAAAGCTTTAAATCGAAATATGTTCATATATAATACGTTTTAGCCTTTTATTTCATAATACATTTTATTTATATACCCTTTTGCTGATTTTTTAAGTGTTACATGAACAGGACAGGTGACATGTTATCATGTAAAGTAACCATAAACACATGAATAGACCTAGGTTTACAATTTATGAGTACAACATGACTTTCTACACAAATGTTAAAACTTAAATATCTTGGGAACAGTAGCCAATCAGTTGTTTTAATTGAATTCAGCACATCAAAAGCCATAATAAACTGCATATTTAATCTCTGCAGCAGACAACATGTAAAAAATTGTAGACCAGTGTAATTTTTCTCCGTGTACCACCCGCGTCAGTCTACAACGTAGGGTCGCGGGAACCACAATGCCAAACCGCTGCAACCTGTCGTCCCACCGCATCAGCAGTCCCTCAGCGCGCCACAGCAAACTTAACAGGGAAACGTCCTCCAGCTGCAGCCGTCCCCATTCGGCCAGTGTGAGTCCCAACATTGTATCTGTCTGTGCGACCTCCGCGCCGATTGGTCCTCTGACGCTCAATGTTGCCACGACATCTGGTGGCTTAGCTATCGGCGGTTTACAAAGCCTTGTGCCCAACGAACAAACACATTGTTAGGTCCACGGCATTGCAGTGCCTCCACCCTTCATGGTAAGTTACTCGGAACAAATATTCCCAGCCAGCGGGAGAGCTGACCGGAGGGCTGGTCCACCCGCAATGAATACTGGAGGGCCGCGTGATCCGAATGGACCACGAAGTCCCTACCGTAAAGGTAGGGTCTATACTATTGCATGACCAAGAGTTTCCTCCGAATCACACAGTACCATTGCTCCACGGTTGACAGGACACGACTCCCGTAAGCAACCACCCTTTTGACCCCATCCTTTAGCTGTGACAGGACAGCGCCTATGCCTGTGTCACTAGCATCAGTATCCAAAATAAATGGCAAAGAAAAATCGGTATACATCAGTATCCCATAGTGTGACAAATGCAGCCTCCTCCTCGTTCCCCCATATACATTTCTGACCCTTAGCCGTCAGTGCATAGAAGGAATTTTCCACCGTCGCGAACTGTGGAACGAACCGTCGGTAATAGGAAGCGAACCCGACAAAACTGCGCACTTCTCCCACCGACTTGGGAGCTGGCCAATCGCACACACATGCCGTTTTTTCAGGGTCTGGTCGCTATTCTGGTAGTGCTTACAATGTGGCCCAAATACCGCACGGATGCTTGTAATAAATTACATTTTGCGGGTTTCAATTTGAGATTATCCGCCCATACCCTAGAGAACACAGAATGCAACCGCTGTAGATGCTCCTCAAATATACGGTCAAACACGATGACGTCATCAAGATAAATGAGGCACAAGTCTTACTGTAGACCTGCTAGAACCAACTTCATCAGCCTCTGAAATGTAGCAGGGGCTGAATGTAACCCCATCTGGTCCAGTACCTGGGGAGTTCGGAAAGCGTTTTTTGGTTTAGATGACTCGTCTAGGGGGACTTGCCAAAATCCCAACAACAGATCCAAAATGGAGGAAAATCGATATCCTGACAACGCGTCAAGGGAATCATCCATCCGTAATAGCGGATATGCATCTGCCACCATAACTTTATTTAATTTACGAAAATCCATGCAAAATAAGAGGCTACCATCTGGTTTCTTTACTAACACCACGGGGGCTCCCTAAGGACTGATGGAGGGAGAAATGATGTCCACCGCCAACATTTCCTCCACCGCCTGCTGTATATTTGCCTTCTCCAGAGGATTCAAGTGATATGGGGTTTGGCGAATATGGGCCGCCTTGCCTGTGTCGATATGATGTTGTAACAAGAAGGAACGGCCGATATCAAACTTATCCCTACGAAAGACATCGGAAAACTCCCGCAGCAGCGATCGCAAGTCGTTCCGCCTTTCATGGAACAAATCCGGATTTTCCAAGACAAATTTCTCCACCCATCCCTCATCGGCATTGATCGTCTGTTCCACCGCACCGATGATCGGTTCCGTGGCTGAATCAAGAGCTTTGAAAAATGCAGCCGTTGCATGTGTAATAAAGCACTCCTTCACACTGCGTCGTTCTCCGTGTCCTTTATTGGGTTCTTCCATGCACCCGCTGGTCCTCGCTCCGACCCTCGCCTTCCGTGCGTCCGTGCACCCCGCGCACGCTCCCCTGTGGTTCTCGCCACGCCGTCACCGTCACCCTTCCGTGTGCTCTCCCTCACCCGGCCCGGCCACACTGCCCTTCGGGTACTCCGCACACGCTCCCCTGTTCTCTCTGTCCGTCCGTGCGATCCCGCACGCTCCCCTCTCTGGCCGCACCCCACGCACGCTGCCTTTCCGTGGGCGCCTATCACTTCCCGACCACGTGGCAATGGCGCCACGGCTCCTTCCACCCTCCTGCGTGGCTCCCTCCGTGGTTCACTCTCTCTCCCCCTTCTCCTTCCGGCTCTCTCCTTATATCCCCCTCTCCCACGTGACCCAACTCCACCTTCCATCCTGCCTCTGCCTCCGCCCCCCCCCCGTTCACCCCGCTCCCATTGGAGCGAGGTGAGCAGTGGCCCCTCCCACACGCTCTCACTACCCCGGCGCGTGTGAGCGGTGCGGAGGCCGGCAACCACCCTGTCCTTGCTCGCATTACACATGGGCTAACACTGTTCCCGCCTGAACCACAGCAGGTTCCACTCCAACGTCAAGGACCTGCAAAAATGGTTCCTGATTTCCCCTTAGGATTGTCTGTGCACCGACCAGCATAAGCCCACGGGTTGCTGTATTCGATGGCGTGAGGAGGACTCCTGCCTCCGGTTCAGCCAGGATCAACTGCTTGTGGTACCGCAACGGCACCAGCATTTGTGTGGTTGGCAGAATCTCTAACGATTCCTTAGCTAGGGCCTGAACCGTAAAATTTGCCACTGTAGGCCGATGGGGAGAATAAAATAAAAAAAAATACTCGCTTCCCTGAGGGTATTTTGACATGCCCCTGGTCGGTTAGAATCTTGAGGGGCATCCAACACAAAAAGTCCATACCCAAAAGGCAAGGCACCACCAGTGTCTTTGAGACCAGCACCAGTCGCGACATCTCGATCTCCCCAATTTTGCAAAAAAGCCTCTATTTGCCCCACAACTCCCAAGCTCCCACCCTTAGCTGCCACACATGCCTTGACCACAGGCCTGACATAGCGGTCTCTCAGTGGTAACCAATAAAAATTACTTCGGAAATGATAGTGGCCGAGGCTCCTATGTCCACTAAGATTCGCACCTCTACCCCCTGAATGGAGCCAACGACTGCCGACGACCCTGCTGCGGCTGCTATTACTCGGCACGACAGTTTTTGCCATTGCGTGCCCAAACTTAGCCACCCATTTACCGACCCACTCTGTCGGTCGCGCGCTATTACTGGTGGATGAGGGGGGGAGATGACCTTTGAAATGCGTGATGTGGTACGTGGGGCCGGGTGTCTGATGTGTCGCAACTCGCCTGTCGGGGCTGGGCCATAGCCATCGGCGGGACGGTTGATGCAGGTGACGTCGTCGATGTCCTGGCGTCGTTCGGGCACTCCCGTGCGAAGTGTCCGAGCTGTCCACAGTGGAAGCAGGTGACTGCTGATCGCCGGAGCACAGGGATCATCTCCTGCCGCGGCTTCCACTCCCGGGGTCGTTGAGACGCCTCTCCTCGCCTCCGGTCCCATCCACGCACCGCTGCTGCCACCTCTGGCTCCGGGCTCTCCTCTGCCAGCCCCACGGCAGTCGTTGTCAACCGGGTGGCAGAGCTGTCACCCGGGTTGGGCTTTCAAGTCCACGCGGCCACCCGAGAGCACCGTCGCATATTTTCATGTGCCTCCAGGCACCTGGCAGCCCATAACGACGTCTGCGCATCCTCCTCTTCCACCGGCAGAACGACCCCCATCTTCATTGCTACCCCCAACATCTTGTCCATGATGAGGACGTCGAGTGCTGCCTGATTTAAAAGCGGGTACGCCGCCTGCCCTAGGACGATCAATGCGCTGCAGTACACGAGGGCTGTCTTGGCCTCCCCCTGCCTCCGCTGCAGCAATTTTATCAGTGTGGTCAATGGTGGATCATAGACCGCCGCCATCTCCTTCTACGCATCCCAGAGCATTGCTCGCCTTTCGTCGGGAATAGCCAGGAACGCTGCCAGAGCATCATCATCCAAAGCGGTCGGCAGTGCTCTCAAAGCCTCCCCCTCTATCCAGTCCATGGACAGGAATGCGGCTTTATATCTGCGGGTGAAAGCAGCCCAATCACCCACCGCCGCCATAAATTCTCTGACGCGGTTAAGTCTGTGGGGTTGATCGGTGCCTTGCATCCCACCGTCGAGGTTGCCAGAACTTCCTTCATCTTGCTCTCTGCTGCTGGAGCTGCCACCACCTGTGCTGCCTTGCGCATCCTGCATGAAATGGCGGCCATCGGCTGCCCCGCTTCCCGTTAAAAAGTGGCCGATGACGTTGCCCCCCACGAAACGGCAGTCGACGACCGACCGGGCTCGGCCGCGAAGCCCTCGGTCGTAGGCGGCCGTCCCGCTTCCCCCAGCAGAGCTTGCAACACCCCCTCAGCAGCACTAACTGTGGCCAACATCGTCAGGAGCTGTACAATTGTTGCGCGGAGGAGGTTCACTTGGGCTGCCAGCTCTCGCCATCCCTCCCTAGCTTATTGCTGGGGAGGAGCAGCTCGAAAGAAAGCTGTCTCTGGTGTGGACCAATCAGTTTCAAAGACAATGCATATACTGTCAGAGGATGTTTTTTTTTCGTATTTTCACCACAAGTATATCTAGTTAATGCAGACATGATTCCTTGCAAAAGGTTTGAGTTTGGTGTTTTTACATCTTAACGCCTGTTTTGTTGCCAGAAAAAGGGGAAAACCTACAGAGAGGGAAAAAAGTATTTGATCCCATGCTGATTTTGTACGTTTGCCCACTGACAAAGAAATGATCAATCTATAATTTAAATGGTATGTTTATTTGAACAGTGAGAGACAGAATAACAACAACAAAATCCAGAAAAACGCATGTCAAAAATGTTATAAATTGATTTGCATTTTAATGAGGGAAATAAGTATTTGACCCCCTCTCAATCAGAAAGATTTCTGGCTCCCAGGTGTCTTTTATACAGGTAACGAGCTAAGATTAGGAGCATACTCTTAAAGGGAGTGCTCCTAATCTCAGCTTGTTACCTGTATAAAAGACACCTGTTCACAGAAGCAATCAATCAATAAGATTCCAAACTCTCCACCATGGCCAAGATCAAAGAGCTCTCCAAGGATGTCAGGGACAAGATTGTAGACCTACACAAGGCTGGAATGGGCTACAAGACCATCGCCAAGCAGCTTGGTGAGAAGGTGACAACAGTTGGTGTGATTATTCGCAAATGGAAGAAACACAAAATAAGTCAATCTCCCTCAGCTTGGGGCTCCATGCAAGATCTCACCTCGTGGAGTTGCAATAATCATGAGAACGGTGAGGAATCAGCCCAGAACTACACGGGAGGATCTTGTCAATGATCTCAAGGCAGCTGGGACCATAGTCACCAAGAAAACAGTTGGTAACACTATGCCGTGAAGGACTGAAATCCTGCAGCGCCCGCAAGGTCCCCGTGCTCAAGAAAGCACATATACATGCTCGTCTGAAGTTTGCCAATGAACATCTGAATGATTCAGAGGACAACTGGTGAAAGTGTTGTGGTCAGATGAGACCAAAATCGAGCTTTTTGGCATCAACTCAACTCGCCGTGTTTGGAGGAGGAGGAATGCTGCCTATGACCCCAAGAACACCATCCACACCGTCAAACATGGAGGTGGAAACATTATGCTTTAGGGGTGTTTTTCTGCTAAGGGGACAGGACAACTTCACCGCATCAAAGGGACGATGGACGGGGCCATGTACCGTCAAATCTTGGGTGAGAACCTCCTTCCCTCAGCCAGGGCATTGAAAATGGGTCGTGGATGGGTTTTCCAGCATGACAATGACCCAAAACACAAGGCCAAGTCAACAAAGGAGTGGCTCAAGAAGAAGCATATTAAGGTCCTGGAGTGGCCTAGCCAGTCTCCAGACCTTAATCCCATATAAAATCTGTGGAGGGAGCTGAAGGTTCGAGTTGCCAAACGACAAAATTCCTCCTGAGTTGTGTGCAAACCTGGTGGCCAACTACAAGAAACGTCTGACCTCTGTGATTGCCAACAAGGGTTTTGCCACGAAGTACTAAGTCATGTTTTGCAGAGGGGTCAAATACTTATTTCCCTCATTAAAATGCAAATAAATGTATAACATTTTTGACATGCGTATTTCTGGATTTTTTGTTGTTATTCTGTCTCTCAGTGTTCAAATAAACCTACCATTAAAATTATAGACTGATCATTTCTTTGTCAGTGGGCAAACGTACAAAATCAGCAGGGGATCAAATAATTTTTTCCCTCACTGTATGCTTATATTTTGTTTCTGGCAAAGGAGGTCCCATGATTTCTACAAGAGTCGCTGTCATTTAAAAAAATAACTATTCTAAAATAAATTATGGCAACTTAATTTTTTTTGTAAATTTTGCATTTCGAGAAGTGTTTCAACCATGGTCTTCTCTGTTGATTTAAGGAAATTTAAACATAGAATCGAGTAAGTACAACAGGCAGCAACAATATAATGTTGCAGAAGTGGCCACAGGCAAACTAATTATGAATCTAAAGTAGCTTGACCTTAACCATGCTGTTTTGTTTGTGTTTGTCTTATTAAAATAATCGTGTTCATGTCTGTGAGCATAGCTGCCAGAAAATGGTGTTCTTAGCTCTGGGGGTGTCTCCTCGCTGCTGGATCTGAAAGACATTTGGGTGATGGGGTGTGTGTGCGTGTGAAGAGGGCAGAATATATCTGTCAATGTGTTGCGTAGTGGATTTTGTGTGTGTTATTAATCTGTGTAATTGGGCATCTGTAATTGTGGACAGCGGTAGTGTAATTGTGCACTGCTTGATGAACCCGGCCAGCCGAGTTCGATTCCCACTCACTGCCAAGAGTAACAAATATCTGAAACTATTCCTGGGCGTCCCCTAGATAGGCACATCCTTAAATAAGTATCTGGTGAGGTGTGTAAATATCACCACGAGGTATACAAAGGCGATCGGGCGTGGTGTTTGCTTCCTACTCCTCTGTTAACAGACCTTTAAAAGTATGTTAAAGACTAATAGCTTGTTTGCCCGTCCTAGGACGGAAGCTCTAATATTTACGAAAGAATTTAGCAGAATATAATTGTATCTTGTGTACATTTAATGGCAGTGCATTTTGCACGAAAGTATATCAAACACTTCACTGCATTTCACTGTAGCAATGTATTAATGGCAGTGAATCTGGCACAAAACGAAGTCATAAAACACTTAACTGCAGTTCACTGTAGCACTGTATTAATGGCTGTGATTCTTTCACGAAACTACGTCATAAAACACTTAAGTTCATGTGACTGTAGCACTGTGTATAACTGAACTTCAATTTGTTCAAATTCACTGCTCTGATACTTTATTCTCTTCTGCTTTCTATTGCTGGGGTTGAAATAAATTGGAATTCGATACAATATCTGGAAAATCACCGAGAAATGTCTATTTTACCATAATATAGAAGCATAAATAAGACTTACCTTTTGTCTCAACTGCTGAATAAATAAATAAAGACACCAAATCCACTTTTTTGCTGCGTAGAATTATTTATCAGATTCACTTTCAATAAAGAAACGTCAAACTTAAAGCGAATTTGCGAAATAAAATATTTCCGCTCGACCTTCTTCTGCTTGAGTGTAAAAATCCACCCGCTCATGAATGTTAATGACGGGGAGTGGCGGCATGTGGAGTGACGTCACGCGCATTACACACAAACAGACATTCTTGGCTCATTATAGTAGTAATGTGGGCATCTTTGTCTATGGGAGGCAGGAAGGGAGACAGTTCAGGTGATGGGATTCCAGGGGGTTTAGGAGATATTTTTTTTATTTTATTTAAGCTAATTCATAATTCGTTTATTTAGACAGAACCAATCAAATAAGGTTGTCACACGGGCAAATATACCAATAGATTAGTTTGTTTCAGCACAACAGAGGAATGTTGAAAATATTGTGAATTAATTTAAGCTAAAGTTGCCCCGGGGTTCATGTGTTTTTTTTAGCTTGAATTTAAAATAAATCATTAAATTTTAAGCTCATTTTGGATCACATGCTTCAAATTAAATTATTAAAATTATGTAATCGTAATTATTGATTTGTACTTTGTTAATTAATAGAAATGTATGCACAAGACAGGACATGTGTATCTATGATTGATGTGAATGCCTTTATGTGGCTATGTGCATGTGTGCATGGTGAGCGGTGGCGCAGCAGTTAAAGCACTGCGTTACGGTCCCGGCAAACCGGGTTCGATTCGTGCTCATGGCCGACACCAGTGGTGACAATTATCCGACCCGGTCCTGGGCCTCCCTTAGGTCGACTCAACCTCAAATGAGTACATGGTGCGATGTACAAACATCGTCACTAGGTTAGATAAAGATGGTCGGGCTTGGCGCTGGCCACTCAACCCCTCGTTTGCCGTGCCGGCCTTCATGGGTGCTTGCTAACAGTACTTGCCCCAAACAGTATGTAAAGGCTATACGGGGTATCTTTGTATTTCGTCTTTAGATGAGCACATACAAAGACGACGGAATGGGACCCTCTTGTAAGGAGTAACAGGGAGACCTTGCCCTGTACAATTTCCCCTCCTCTTTCCGTAGCCCAATGGCTGTGCCTCTCCAGCAAGTTGCACCACCTGCATACTTTATATATCTGTACCCGCTGAAATTGTGTGTAGAGTATATACAAGCCGACAGGATAGCTGCTGCATTGGTATATTGGTGAGCACACTAGACTTGCAATCCAAAGGGAGCCGGTTCAACTCCTATTGCAGGGGTGACAGTGTTGCGAGTTTATTAAAGCCCCTTCCTCTATCTTCCCCGCAGTAGGTGTATACATGTGTAATGTGAGGGTACACCTGGGTGATTAAGTGGTCACACCTGATTGATAATGATTGACTCTACTGGTCCCAGCCCATAACCAATGGAGAGAGGAGTAGGGGCGTGGCCCTGACGTAATGCGAAAGTTACACCTGGAAGATGATGATTGGCTCTGCTGGCTTCAGCCACAGCCAATGGGGAGACGAGTTAGGGGCATGGTCCTGGGACCGTAGGATGGGATCTGGAAGATTCCAGGGAGGTTACCCAGGATTGGCTGAGGCACCACGTGACCCATGGATTAAAAGGGGTGGAGACGGGCAATACGTGGTCAGAGCTGGAACGAACGAAGGGGGGAGCCACGCTGGAGCGCGGGGTCCAGAGCTTGCCACGTGGCAGCGACAGTCATATCTCTCACTCTCTATCCCTCCCTCTCACGCTGTCTGCCAACAGTGTGAAGGAGCCATAGAGCAGAGGAGCCAGTACGATGAGAGCTGTGGAAGAAAGTTAATAAAGAACACTGATTCCAGAAGTTGCCTCCGCGACCTTTATTACATTGGAGTCAGAAGTACATCTTGAGACCGTTTGGACCATTGTCCGAGATGTCCAAGCACCTCAAGAAAAGAAACCCACCGGACCTGCCATCGGAAGAAGATGACAATGCATACGAGGACAAGCTGCTGGGAGCAACGGGACCGCTGCTGCCGTCTGACGCTCTCCCCTACGCCGTGCAAAAACGACAGACCTGCGCGGAGGCGTCTCCAGCTGTGGACGAAGGGTGGCGACGAGTGGTGGAACAGATAGAGTCTCTCCGTGCGGTGATGCTCAATCTCGAGACGGTGGCCGCGTCATCTGCCGCCCTGGGTCGGCCTCGTGGGATGGGGGCTGGAGATTGAGAGGAGGTCCGCCATTGCACCTGCTGAGGAGGAAGAGGCCGCCATCTTGGGCAGGGCCGCTGCCACGCTGCCGGTGGCCGCCATCTTGGCGGAGCCACGTGCTAAGCGGGTGGCGGGAACGGGCATGCCCAAGGCCTCCGACAGTAGCCGCAGCCATCGCCTTCCCCAAATTAAAGAATTCGTCGCCGGAGGCGACTGGAGCACATTCATGTGGAGATTCGAGTCCGCCTTCCGATCGGTGCGGTGGACGGAGTCCGAGAATCTGAAGGCTCTACCTACGCTGGTGGACGACGTGTCCTTGGCCATTTTCCACTCCATCCCGGCGAGTAGGAAGAAGATGCTATAGGACGCCTTCGCTGAAATGGCGGAATTTCACGAGCCACCATCGGCTGGTCATAGAAAATTTATGCAGCGATGTTGAGGACCAGAAGAATCACCTTTGGCATACCATGGTGCGCTGTTAACACTAGCTATGGGCACCTACTCTGAGTCCTCTGCCGATCTCCTGGATCCTCTTATCCTTGCAAGGATGATTGAACTATCCCAGGAGTTGAACATCTTGCTTCCGGTGTGCGGCCACGAGCCGCTAACGTCTCGTTGGGCTGCGCGCTGTTTAGACGCCAAATTCAACCTAAGGTGCTGGGACCAAATGGCAGCATGGACGGGAGACCCCAAGAAAGACGGTGACCCGTTGGGATGGGCTCCGCGTCGTGTCGTCCACATCCCTGATGACTCCAGCAATGACGATTTGATTGCTGCCGCTCCTCGCTGGGTCCCGCAACGCCGGCAGGACGTGTGGCATGACGGGGCCGGACGCCCACGAGCGGGGCCCGAGGCGACCGACCGCCGGGCGGCCGCCGCATGTTTCAAGTGTGGCCGACGGGGCCATTTCGCCTGCGATTGTTGGCGCCGGCTCTGACCTCCTCAACTCCCATCGGAACTTCCTCCATCTCCTCCACTGGACGGGGATCGACAGCATCCTCAGGCAAGTCGGCACACATCGGGCACCTGGTAGGTCCAAACATCTCAGGCATCCACCCGCACCCCTGTTTGTACTTCTGATGGTAATTGTGGGCCAGCTGGGTCGGTGCCGCACACAGTTACTCAGTGGAAAAAATTGGCTTGGAGAGTGGTGGCAGCCGCATCGGGGTCCTCCACGGTACCGGGTACTATTGAAGGGGTTAATGTGCGTATTTTGGTTGATACCGGTGCGTCTGCAACCATCATTTCGGATGTGATTTTTCATCTTCTATCCATCCCTACGTCGCGGATCCAACCGGCTAATGACGCATGCATTGCTGCTAATGGGGGTAGCATGGGTATCCTGGAACGGGTGGATGTACACATTGCTATAAGGAATATCGCCACGCCAGGCCCAGTTCTGATTTCGCGTTCGTTGGCTGTTCCATGCTTGTTGGGCACCGATTTTCTTCGTCGGATGCCCGTTAAAATCCTTGTTGATCAGGGTTGTTTACAAATGCCAGGGGGTGGTAGGATGTCCTTCTTGCCATCCCTGTTGAGCCGGTCGCCCCCAGGGAGCACCGTTAACGCGATTGCTGATGTCACTGTGGAGATACCCTCGGGTACACAGATGCTCATCCCGCTGCGTTACTGGAAGCGGTTGGAGGCCGTGGACAGAGCGGCGGGTGTGTTACTGTCCCCGTCGAACTCCGTGGCTAAAGCCTTCTCCCTTGTTGCGGCTCAAACTATCGTTCGGCCTGGGCAAACCCCGTTCTTACAAGTGTTGAATGGGGGCCCGGACCAAGTAGTCGTTCCGACTGGTGCGGTATTGGCCCATGCCACTACCGATTTCACTAGCTTTGATGGCGACCAACCGAGAGTAATGGCCGCTGGCATGTCACGGGCCACTTATTCGGACGATCGATGGATCGCTGAATTGTGCCATCATCCACGCAGCGGAATGCCTTGCATTCCCTATTGTCAAAATACACCGACGTCTTCAGTAAAGATGATTTGGATTTGGGCCATACCTCGCTCTTGTCACACCATATCGACACCAGTGCGGCAGGACCGATTTGTATGCCCCGCACCGCATGAGCCCTGCTGAAAGGGAACACATGCGTGGCGCGGTGGACGACATGTTGGCGGCCGATATAATTTCACCGTCCAACAGTCCTTGGGGCGCACCGGTGGTGTTGGTTAAAAAGGATGGCAGGTTGAGGTTCTGTGTTGACTTTCGCCGATTGAATAAAATATCCATGGCAGATGCAAACCCCCTGCCACGGATGGACGATTCGTTGGACGCCTTGTCGGGGGCAAATTTTTTTTCTACTCTCGACCTCTCGTCGGGGTTTTGGCAGCTCCCCCTCAATGATGCATCCAGACCGAAAACGGCGTTCCGCACACCGCAAGTCTTGTTTGAATTTAACCGCCTACCCATGGGCTTGAATGCCACACCGGCGACGTTCCAACGTCTGATGGAACTGGTACTAGCAAGGCTACAGAGGGAAACGTGCCTCATATATTTGGACGATATTATTGTATTCAGTCGCAGTGGTTCATAGGCTTTGCATCCTACTATCGCCGGTTTGTTAAGAATTTTGCGACGCTTGCGAAGCCTCTGCATGTCCTGATGGAGAAAGAACGTGCTTTCCAGTCTCTCCGGGATTGCTTGGCCACCACTCCAACACTCGACTACCCCGATTTTTTTCAGCCGTTCATCCTGGACACGGATGCTAGCGACATCGGCATCGGGGCCGTTTTGTCGCAACGGAAAGACAGGGTTGAGCGAGTGGTGGCATACGGCAGCAGGGTTTTGTCTCTTGCCAAAACAAGCTATTGCGTGACTCGCCGGGAGTTGCTGGCGATCGTCCATTTTGTTCGCCAGTATCGGCCGTACCTGTATGGGAGAAAATTCCTTGTGCACACTGACCATGCTGCCTTGCAATACTCATTAAAATTGGAACATCCGTCCGGTCAATTGGCTCGATGGTTGGAATTGCTGCAGGAATTTTCTTTCGATATCACATACCGTAAAGGTACTCGCCATGGCAATGCAGACGCTCTTTCCAGATTGCCCTTGACCCTTCCCTGTGCCTGTCTGATTGGTACGCACCACTGTGCAGCGCTGCCTACCCCGCCCTGTCCAGTTATGGGTGCGATGTCGAAGGATGACGTCCGGTATACACCCGTTGTGGCCGACGGCACGCAGCATTTGCCATACTCGGTGTGGCTGCGCGAACAGAGGGCTGATGCCTCTTTGGCTCCACTGCGGGATCTGGTCGGAAAACCGAGATCGCACTTGTCGGGCGGGGAATGGCAGTTGTTTACTGACCAGGCAAGGTTGCTGATGTGTATGGATGGGTTGTCGGACCGTTCACGCCTGGTTGTGCCGTCATCCCTTCGCCATGATCTGATCCGCGCGCTGCACGCCGACAAGCTGATGCACAGGAATCGGCCCATTGTCCTTTTTTCAGCCGAGACGGATAGCTTTTTACACGGGGGGGGGGGGGGGGGGGCTGATGTAATGTAATAGTACACCTGGGTGATTAAGTGGTCACACCTGATTGATAATGATTGACTCTACCGGTCCCAGCCCATAACCAATGGGGAGAGGAGTAGGGGCGTGGCCCTGATGTAATGCGAAGGTTACACCTGGAAGAAGATGATTGGCTCTGCTGGCTTCAGCCACAGCCAATGGGGAGACGAGTTAGGGGCGTGGTCCTAGGACCGTAGGATCGGATCTGGAAGATTCCAGGGAGGTTATCCAGGATTGGTTGAGAGGCACCACATGACCCAGGGATTAAAAGGGGTGGAGACGGGCAACACGTTGCCAGAGCTGGATCGAACAACGGGGGGAGCCACGCTGGAGCGCGGGGTCCAGAGCCTGCAACATGGCAGCAACAGTCATCTCTCTCACTCTCTATCCGTCCCTCTCACGCTGTCTGCCAACAGCATGAAGGAGCCATAGAGCAGAGGAGCCAGTACGATGAGAGCTGTGGAAGAAAGTTAATAAAGAACACTGATTCCAGAAGTTGCCTCCGCGACCTTTATTACACATGGGTACAACAGTCGTTCCATCAGAAGCTGGCCGCGTGTGGTGGGGACATGGTGTGAAGCAAAACATGCATGGCCTAAAGGTTTGGGGAGGCCTTTGTCCAACAGTGGATTGACAAAGTGCTGCATTTTTATGTTTTGCTTGTGAATTTCCAGGTTATATAAATACCTTGCTGACCCGGCCAAACTGGACATCTGTGAAAAAGAGCTTCAAAGCTCATCGGATTCCTCCAGTCTAAATAAATATTCTGAATTTTTTGCGATGTTAGTGCATGCATATTTACGCAGCGGCAGCAGCAGCCTTGAGTTGGGGGTTGGTGGAGCATGAAGACATTTTTATAAACTAGACTCCAAAGCCAATGGGCTGCAAGGTAGCCAATGAAATGGCAGCACAGCAAGTGGGTTCGTGACACCCTCTCTACGGTGTTGGAGCATCGTATCTTTACAAGACCTCGGGTGCGTTTCAGGGCTCCCCGGTTTTCTCCCCACACGGATCCCAAAGTACACTCTCGGTTACACAGCCCCAGTGGTAGCGCGTTCACCGCTTGTTGCAGAGAATTCATGGTTTGACTCCAATAGGCCACCCTGGTTAATGTACGCCATATCACAATGTTGAACTTTCTTTCTCGCCGTATGTAGCCACCCACGCTAATCCAGAGTGTGGGGGTCTGTAGGTGGGTGTATATGCCATAAAATGCAATGTTTCGTCTCCTTCACTCACAGCGGATGTTAAAGGTCCTCATAATGCCAATCGAAAGGAGTAGTAGGCATATAGCGCCCCGGTGTCACAGTCAAAATGTGAAAATTTACACAGGAGATGAATTACTCAATCGGGATTACACGCTGCCCATTGGCAGGCGAATCCTCACTCACCAGCTGCTGCCAAGTCGCCATTTGCCCCACAGGGACAGCTGCCACTGTGCCCCCCCCCCCAATCCCTACCAATGCTTGCCAACATGGACACTAAATTGATTTTGATAACGTTGAACTGTTGTGTAAAACTACTTATTACTGGCCAAGACTAATTAGAGAATCCATTGATATTCAGAGAAATACAAATAGTTTTAACTGCTCTGACAGCTACAGGCTTAGTGCGGCCTGGAAACATATAATTACTAAATAATACATCTTATAATCACAGAGATGAGGATGTTGCGATGGATGGTGGGGTTAACAATGAATAAAAGGGTTAGAAATGAAGAAGTCAGAGGAAGACTCAAGGTGGTAGAAATCACAGAGAAGATGAGAGAGAAAAGGCTGGCGTGGTTTGGTCATGTGGAGAGACAACAGGAAAATGATGTGGGTTAGAAGGTGCAAGTGATGCAGGTGTAGTGATACACTCAGAGACACTAGGAATCGGAGGCACTCTATTTATTATAGCCTTCACAGGGTACAAGGGGTAACTACACGTTCAGTCAGGACAGCTAACAGACTGCCTGACTGACAATGCCGAGAAGATGAATACAGTGATGAAGACTCCAGTAGCTCGACGGGATTCCACTCCAAGCAACAGCCCCGAACCTTCGCTTGGGGTCCCCTTTTATCCTCCTGGCGTGGCCTCGCTCCGCCCCCGGCCACGCCCCCCTTCTAGAACCTACTAGTGGGTTCCAGTGCTTACCTCACGTGCCCCCTCTATCACCTTTGCCCTACATCCCTCTCTCTGCTCATCACGTGACCTGCTGACAGACAGGACTGCTGCAACCGCAGATACCTTTCTCTGCCACCAACCAGCGCTATGCTCCCTAGTGACACATTCCATGTCACTACACAAGTGGAAGAAAAGCGATCAAAAGGAAGGCAGAAGAAGAGGTGGGGCGATGTGGTGCGATCGGACATGGTGGCTCGAGGAGTGGAAAAGGAGATGGCGCAGGATAGCGCAGTGTGGAGAAGATTGGCAAGGACAGTGGACCCCACATGAGTGGCACAAACGCGTGGAAGAAGAAGACATTTTACAATTACAATTCCTTATAGAGGAAACATACTAATTAACTGATTACGAATCTATTATACAAATAAAATGCACTACCTCCTCCGCCTCTGATGTCTGAACCTGATGGGTTCAGTGAAGACGTCGTCTTGCTCTATTTATAGTGACATCGCGGATATCACTGTATGGTGCCAGCCCAAGAGGGGTACAGCATGCGATGTACTCACATCGTGGACATCACGTATGTAGCAGCATCGTGCATGTCAACGATTAATGCTGGCTCTAGCAAGACATGCGGTGCGATGCACCGCCATCGTGGACACCTGATAGATGGATGTAGTACCAGCCCAAGTGAGGGCTTGGTGAGCGCTGGGATCGTGCAGTGGCACCACACATAGCGTGCAGTGCTGTCTCCTACCGAAGGGAGTGGGAGAGTGTCAGCCTATGGACAAGGTTACCCTGGGCCATGGCACTCTGGTTGACCCCGATGGCACGTGATCGGTAAAGTCTACAGGGGGCCCCCAGATGGATGTGGGCTAAGGGGTGGTCACGTGGCTGGGGGAAAGTTGTCTCGAGAAGACTTGAGAGAGATAAAATAATAAATTAAATAATAGCATACGACGTTTCGATTGCAACACAAGCAATCATCATCAGGTATAAATGAAATAGCAACAAAAAATCAAACCAGAAAACTATAGACAGACATATAAGCAGACAGATATCACCAAGATACATAGAGAGAGAGTAACACAGGCACAGAGAGGGAGATCGTCTCTGTGGCGAGGCCTTAAATAGACAGAGAGGGGCGAGGGCAGAGAGAGGGAGGGGTTAGAGAAAAAAATTACATGTCAATGAGTACGGCGACGCGTGGTAGTAAAGTACGCAAGCTGAACATTAGGAGAAAGGGAGAAAGAACACACTAAATTAAACAACCTAGCAAAATATCGAAATGTTATGTAATACAACACAGAGAGTCGGTCAACACACAATTAACGCATAGCCTGGTCGATTACGTATTTCAAAGATTGCTAAGTTAGAATTTAAGTGTGAAAATTCCAAAGAAAGACAAAAAACATACAACAAGAGGAACGGAGACACACAGACAGAGCAGAACATAAGAACGACAAAAAACGAGTGGAGACAGAAAAAGTACACTAAATACACATACAAAGAGAGAAAACAAAAAACCCAGAGAGAGAAAAAGATAAACTTGGAACTTCCCCGTAGAAGTGGTTCAATCTTAATTTGGAGCTTTCGTGACTGCAAGAATTACTCTTTGGTTCTTTCGGTAAAGGCACGTATAAAGATAAAATAATAAATTGAATAATATGCTATTATTTAATGTATTATATAATAAATTAAATAATATGCTATTATTTAATTTATTATATAATAAATTTTATAACATGCTATTATTTAATTTATTATTTTATCTTTATACGTGACTTTACAGAAAGAACCAAAGAGTAATTCTTGCAGTCACGAAAGCTCCAAATTAAGACTTGAGAGAGAGTCGGAGCTCTCTCAAAGGTGGGCAGGCCCAAGGGCGGAGCCGGCCCCAACCCGGGAGCATATAAGCCGGGTCCCCACAGGGACCGCGGTCATTGCTACCGTCATCTGAAGATCTACCTTCTACGCCAAGAAGAAGTCTCCAACACGTGGTCCGGGAACCGAGCAGGGGTCCGGTCCATTGTAGCTAACTCCCAGTGTGTTAGTATAGTTAGCTGGGTGGTCTAACACCCTAGGCTGTTATCTGGTAAAGAGGCAGCTACCCCTTTGTGTATTCATGTTGGTGTAATAAATGTGTTGCCTCGAAGAAGTACGTCTGCGACTCAGTTGGGCCCACTACAACTGGTGTCGGAAGTGGCCAATACACTATTTTAATTAGATAGCAGTAGATTATATCTACGCGTCACAGAATACACACCAGGATATCGGATGATGAGGAGGAAGACCTCATCCCGCAAATAGCCTCGGAGGATGGAGGAGAGGCGCTGCTGGCTGAGCAGGGCGCCGTCCGGGCACACGTCACTTCACCGCTGGCGTGAACGGAGCTTCGGGCGGCACACGGTCACTTCGTAAAGCTCCTCCAAGTCGCGGCGTACATCCTTGCGGAGCTTCAACCAGCAGCGGAGCCGCTTAAGGACGATGACTCTGCCGCCATTTCACGCCATGGAGACACTTCTGCGGCGCAGCCTGCACTCGCGGCCGCCATTTGCTCGCCGGCACAGAGCATGCAGCCCGCCAAATCCGAAGCTGCATCGACATCGCCGGTGGACATCCCGTCTCTCTGGCGTCGGCTTCCCTTCATTAAAGAATTCGCAGCCGCCAGTGGCGACTGGATGGCCTTCAAGCGGCGGTTCCTCACAAACGCCGACTTAGCTGGGTGGATAGAGGCAGAGGCGCTGGGAGCACTGCCCACCGCCCATGACGACGACGCCCTGGCGGCATTTCTTATCATCCTGCCATCAGAGAGGTCCAGCCTAACTCAGGCTTTCGACCAGATAGCGGAAATTTACGAGCCTCCGTCGAATGTGCGCCACAAGTTTGCTACACGACGGAAAGGGGAGGCCGAGATGCTCCTCGCCTTCTGTAGTGCACTTTTGGTGCTGGCGAAGGCTGCCTTCCCGAGAATAGACCACGATGGAATCGACGTGTTGGTCCTCGAAAGACTGCTGGCCTTGGCCAAGGACCTCAACACCGTCCTGCCAGCTGTAGACAACGATGATCTCTCGTCTCTCAAGGTTTCTAAATGCATTCAGGCCCAGCAGTTTTTACAACGACACAGGGGGTTGGTGGCGTGTACTCCGCCCTGTGAGGAGCCGGTTACACCTGAAGAAGCGGAGCCCGTTCTATCGACCCAGGGTGGAGGTGGGCGAGGGGACGGTGTGGCGCGATGGACGGATGAACAGCGACAACCAAAGGCATCGCCTCTTTCCGGATGGCGGTCACGTCGTCTGCCACAGCTGCGGCGTGCCGGAGCACGTCTCGTTGGGCTGCCGCGTACCACGATGACGCCTCCCTGGACCATCGCCATCATTCGCTTCCCTGCACCCTAAGGCGAGTTGCGGCGCACTTCACACGCGGCCCCTGATTCCACCTCACCTATCTAGGATGTTTGGATCGCATTCCAGTCATGCCTCGGGACAGGGGGGTCCCTGAGTGTGATCGTGACGTTCAACTACTCTGACCTGGTCAGTGGTCGGAGCTGGCCCATCGAGTGGTGGCCGCGACCGCGGGTTCGTCCGCCATAATTGGGTTTATAGAAGGGGTGGAAATTAGGTTGCTCGTTGACACCGGTGCGTCGGCGATCATCATTTCTGAATTGATTTATAAAATTTTGCCCCCTAAATGTCGGGTCTTAGGCCCTTTTGAAGCACGGTGCTTTGCTACTAACGGCGGCTCGTTGGGAATTATTGGGCGAATAACAGCTGAGGTGTGCATCGCTGATGTTAAATTGACGGGACATGTTCTTGTTTTCACATCCCTTGCCATTCCTTGTTTGCTCAGGACCGATTTCCTGGGCAAGATGCCCCAGAAAATTCGGATTGACCAGGGGTGCCTGGAATTACCATCCGACCGTCGAATGGCATTTTCGCCTTCCCCCACCTGCTCATGCACAGCCAACGCTACCATGCAAGCACTTGCGCATCGGACGGTGAAAATTCCCCCAGGTGCGCAAATGCTGGTTCCTCTCTGATTCCAGAAGCCGCTAGATTTGGGAGCGACGGCAAGAGGAATCCTTTAGGGGCCTTCTAATAAGGCCAGTCGTGGACTGACGTTAGTGCCAGCTCAGACGTTGGTATCTAACGATCAGGAACCTTTCATTAAAGTTCTTAACGTAGGGTTAGACACGTCAGTTATCCAGGAGAGTACTGTGCTAGCTCATGTGTCGCTGGCGCTTCCTGAGAGGCGCGTCATTGGAAATGTGGGCACAGCGTCTCATACACAACCCCCTCGGAATACGGATAAGGGGTGGATGGATGAGCTTTGTGCCGAGAGTGTGGATTTGTCTGAGGGCCAGAAGGGAAAGCTACGAGCGCTTTTGTGCGATTTTACGAATGTTTTAACAAGGAAAAATTTGATATTGGCCGAACATCGCTCTTGAGTCATCATATTGATATAGAATCCCTACCAGCTGAGCCCACGGAAAAAGAACATGTTCGGCTGGCAGTTAACGAAATGTTAGCCACAGACATTATTTCAGCGTCCACCAGCCCATGGTGAGCCCCAATTGTACTTGTAAAAAAACACGATGGTAGCTTGCATTTTGCATTGACTTCCATAAGCTTCTTCTTGGTTCTTTCGGTAAAGTCACGTAGAAGGGAAATAATAAAAAAAAAATTAAAACATTATTTTATTATTTACCAAGAAGATTAATCCCTGCAGTCACGAAAGCTTTAAATTGAAATTCCGTAAGCTTAATAAGGTCTCCGTCGCGGATGCGTATCTCTTACCTCGGTTGGATGACTCGCTAGACGCTTTGGCGGGGGCACGGTTCTTTTCTACCCTGGACCTCCTATCCGAGTTCTGGCAGTTGCCACTTGATGAAGCCTCGAAACCTAAGACTGCCTTTCGTACACCACAAGGCTTGTTCGAATTCAATCGGCTTCCCATGGGTCTTCATTCCAGCGATTAATGGAACTGGTCCTAGCTAGTCTCCAGTGGGAGACGTGCTTAATATATCTCGACGATGTTATCGTCTTCAGCCGTACGTTTGCTGTCTTTCTCAAAATGTGTGTGGCTAACCTGAAATTTAGGCCACAGAAATGTCCCTTTCTCCAGAAATCGGTTTGGTATCTTGGCCATAATTAGCGAATCGGGTATTGCGACCAACCCGGATAAAACCGCGTGCGTCCGAACTTGGCTGACCCCCACGTCAGAGGGGGAGGTATGTAGTTTCATAGGGTTTGCGTCTTATTATCGACGCTTTATTGCCAGGTTCGCGTCCATTACTAAACCTCTGCACGCATTGATGGCTAAAGGTCATAAGTTCCAGTGGGGGGAGGAGGAGGTAGGCTGCATTTGGTGCCATCCGGGATAGCTTGGTGAATGCCCCTCCCCTGCGCTACCATGATTTTTCTTTACCGTTCATCCTTGATATGGACGCCAGTAACACCCAAATTGGAGCTGTTCTGTCCCAGGCCGTCAACGGTGTTGAGAGTGTTGTTGCATACGGCAGCAGGGTGCTGTCTCCGGCCGAACAGCGGTACTGTGCCACGCGCCGGGAACTGTTGGCTATCGTGGTTTTGGTGCAACAGTGGTCAGAGGTGCACTCTGACCACGCAGCACTCCAGTACGCGCTGCGTGTCGACCAACTATCATATTGGCTGGAGGTCCTCCAGGACTACTCCTTTCGAGTTACTTATCGCAAGGGTTCCCATCATAAGTACGCCGACACGTGCTTTTCGGGCTCCGAACCCTGTAAACCAGCCAATGTGACCTTGCCCACTCACCTCACGGCATCGGCCGAGGCTGTGACAGTCGAGGCAAACGTCAGTTCAGCCATGCGGGATGCTGTCATTGGGTTGGACTACGAAGAATGGGGACACCAACAGGCGGAGGATGCTTCCCTGCTTAAATTACGACGTCATGTCAGAGAGACTGATGTGGGCACGGATCGGCGCGGCGTCGCCTCTGTCATCCTTCGTGGCGGGGGGGGCTGCGCCGTTATAACATTGTCGTGCCCACTGCCTTGCGAGGCAGGGTTGTTTGGGCGGTAAACGAGCGTCTCTTGCACCTGGGCATGTAAAGGATGCTGGCCACACTCAAGTTAGACTTCTTTTGGCCTGCCATAGATGAGGATGTCGCTAATTTGCTCAAAGGTTTGTGCAGTGTGCGCGGCGGAAGCCGCCGACGAAACCCTGTTGTCCACCGTTACAATTCATTCAGGATTCACGCGTTAACGAACTTGTTGCTCTGGACATACTTGGTCCGTTTCCCACTACCCCTCGTGGGAATAAGTATTTGCTTGTGGGAGTCGAGTATTTTTCACGCTGGCCCGTGGCCTGGCCGCTCCCCAACCAATCGGCAGCGACGATCACCGAGGCATTCCTCAATGGTAATGTGATGGACAAGGGTGCTCCCGAACGTCTTTTGACCGATCAGGGCAATCATTTGTCTTCTAAATTGTTGCGTGAAGTCTGCGATTTGTTGGGAACGAAGAAAGTACGCACGTCACCGTACCACTCGCAGATAGATGGCATGGTTGACCTCTATGTTGAGCCATCAGGTCAGTGAGTCCCAAATCGATTGGGACTTACACATCGCCTCAGTCCTGGCCGCTTATAGGATGGCTACTCACCGTTTTTTAATGTATGGAAGGGAACACGATCCCCCTATTGATGTTCAGTTACAAGCCACACCCAGCAGGGATAAATCTAACATTTCAGACTCTGTGCACTTCACTCTTCAAAAGCTTTTCGAGGCACGGGAAGCTTCCAGGGTAAATTACGAATCGCGCCAATTATCCAATGAACGGCTTAAGGGGGTCCGTACTTCTACGCATGAGTGGGTACCTGAGGACAGAGCCTGGTTGCACTGTCCACAGATACCGGTGGGTGCGTCGCCTAAATTGTTCAAACCCTGGAGAGGGCCGGTTTATGTTATTCGGGTTGTTCGACCGCAGTGTGTCCAGATCTCACCTCACAACCCACTCCCTCACCTCACACCGCACTCAATCACATCACACCGCAATCCCTCACCTCACATCGCACTCCCTCACCTCACACTGCACTCCCCTCACCTCACACCTCAATCCCTCGCCTCCCCCCACAACTCCCTCCACTCCACCCACACTCCCTCCCTCCACATTCCCTCACCTCACACCGCAATCCCTCACCTCACACCGCACTGCCTCACCTCACACCGCACTCCCTGACCTCACACCAGATTCCTTCACCTCACACCGCAATCCCTCGCCTCACACCGCACTCCCTCACTTCACAACCAACTCCCTCACCTCACACCGCACTCCCTCACCTCCCCCCCCACACTCCCTGACCTCCCCCCACACTCCCTGACCTCCCCCCACAACTCCCTCCCCCCACACTCCCTCCCCTCCCTCCAGATTCCCTCACCTCACACCGCACTCAATCACCTCACACCGCAATCCCTCGCCTCACACCACAACTCCATTCCATCCCCCCACACTCCCTCCCCTCCCTCCACATTCCCTCCCCTCACAACGCACTCACTCACCTCACAAACCCACTCCCTCACCTCCCCCACAACTCCCTCCCCCCACTCTCCCTCCCTCCACATCCCCTCACCTCACACTGCATCTCCCTCACCTCACACCGCTTGCCCTAACCTCACTCCCTCACCTCCACCCATACTCCCTCCCCCACACCTGTGTGCGCGCGGCGCCTTATTAGCTCTGGGAGACGGCTCCGCTGAGCACCTCTAATCGGGTTGTGACCCTTTCCCCATGTGAATTGTCGTATAATCGTAGACGAACGCCGACCCGGGACGACCTCCCTTGGAGCCACTGGGTGGAGAAATTTGTGTGGTTGAGACGCGCGGAGCGAGGCGTGATGTCGGGTGACGGCGTGCGAGCGGCTCGCCGACTCGACAGTAGATGGCTCTTAGTTCGCTTCCTCGCTTAGGCGTGTTACCGTGTGTGAGCAGCCCTCCAGCAACAACAGAGGGCGGAAGAGCGGTGGCTCACAACAACGGGCAGAGCGCCGAGTGGCTAAAACACAGCAAGTTGGCACAGTAGGGAGTACAGCTGGTGCATCGGCCAGTCATCTCAGCTAACCCATGGCACCTGGGTCTGTCCCGTGTCCTCCTGCCAGCGGGCGTTCGACACTTCACGTGGCCTTAAAGTCCACTTAGCCTGGCACAACCGCAGTGATGACGTCACCGGCACTGAGTGGCGAATGGCGGTTGTTGTTGCTGAGGAGCAGTGGTTAGCGCTACACTCCGCAATGCAACCCGGCGAAACGCGTTCAATTCCTGGTTCACGGCCGAGTCGCCCTTAAATAATTAATATTTTTTTAACTTTTTTAAAAACACGCTTTAATGAAATGTACCGTACTAGTAATGGAAGAACACCACGACTCCAGGAAGTGGCCCCGAAGCTTGCCATCACGTAAGGGACCATGGTGATTTACAGCCAACGTCAGTTGAGCGTGAACAATTAGACCCAAGCCGAAACACAACGTATAAAAAATAATGTTTAAAATATATATTTTTTTATATTCAATTATTGAATATAGTATGACATAAGTATACCAAGCTTGCAGTCGATACCACATTTGGAAGTGGGTAAAAATTTAGTTACAATATTTGAGGATACGACGGCAACAACAACAGAGTGAGTTAATAGAAAGCGTGTAGTAATAAAAGAGCTTCTTAGCTCAATGGGCTTCACGAGAGAAATAAACGTCTGTTTCTGATGCTGAAATGAGTCCCTGAGTCCCTGATGGAGGTGTGTATCAACATCGTCCCTGGAGATGCAACGTTGACCGGACGTGTTGCTGGCCGCCCACCCCCTCATGTGCCGTGTTTTGCCTTTCATATGTGCTACTCGCTAACAAACAGCACTTGCCCCAACATCCTGTATAGACTATGTGGGGCATCTTTGTCTTTGTTGTGAGTCTCCTGTGCATCAGCTGCTACTGTAGGATCTAAAATAGGGGGCAGAGCGTTGGCGATGAGGTGCATTTGTGTGGTGGTGATGGTTGTGAGGTGGCGAGTTTAGATGATTTAGATTGTTTTGCTGCCTATAAATGTCCAAATGATGGGCCACTTTGTTAAGCTATCATTTGTAGCCAGGCCCCTTCTGAAAAATAAGTTAATACCTCAGTGGACTTTGCCTGGTAGATGAGGATGGTTCATTTTCATTTCTATGTGTATGGGTGTTTTGTTTACCTTGTACTTTGCACTCCTATCATGTTTTGTGTTGTTTGTTGTTGTAATGTTCTTACCCGCCGCTACTGGACATCGTGAAAAAGAGCATTATAGCTCATCGGATTCCTCCAGGATAAATACATATTCTGATTCTGCCGTGGTGGTGGTTGTGACGTGGCGAGTTTGATTATTCCAATAATTTTGCTGCTATACATTTCCACGTGATGATGATAAACCACTTCGTTGAGCTATCATTTTGGCCAGATCGCTTATAAAAAAGAGGCAAATGGCGAAGTGGGCTTTACCTGGTAAGATACAAAATATTGTTTAGTTTTATTTGTATATTTTAAGTGTTTTGCTTACCTTTCATATACTTTGTACTTCTATCGTGTTTTCGTATTATTTGTTGTAACGTTCTGACCTGCCCCTACTGGACATCTTCCTCCAATATAAATGAATATTCTGATTCTGATCAATCGCTTTGGCCACGATGATAATCTTCACCTTGATCATCCAAACCTTAGAGCTGGGTGTGTTTTGTATTGGATGTATGCACGGAAGGCAGATCTGAGTACGTGCAGTGGACAAAGCTGAGAACTGTCCCTTTGTTTTGACAAGCCTGGTGGCTCTGCTGGTGCGAATACTGAATGTAAAAAATTGTAACCACTGCTGCTGAACACCATTACAGGAGACCATGTGGCCAATTAATGGCATGTGTAACAAAACAACTTAAATTAGTTGCATATACATGGGGAGACAACTACGTGAAGGTTGCATTGTCTATTTGCTTTGTTACATCTATGTACAGTATAGGATACACCACAAGGATTCATTATTATTTTGTCTTTGCTAATGGATGAGCAAGTTATTTTCAATCAACCTATCTACGTGACTTTACGGAAAGACCCAAAGAATATGAATTCCTGCAGTCACGGACGCTTTAAGTCAAGATTTGATGAGCAAGTTACTAATGAAAGTCCTGCCATTAGGCATTCATTGAGTCACCTGATGCTCTACTTATTCCTCAAATGACTCTTAAGTATTATTTCTTGAGACCGCGTCTACAAACTCTGGAAAGGGAATTCAATTCAGGTTATAAAGCGTAGTGCTTTAACCACTGCACCACCACTCACCATCACGGCATGTCCATTATGAACCCCGAAATATAGAACTACCTAGCCATGAACACAGGTTCTCAGTAGTGCTTAGCTTAATTGTCTCTGAATTGGCCACTATAAATCTTGGAAGTATATAAGAAGAGAGAGAGAAAACGACACACTTCCAAATGCTGTATTACTTCATTTGAAAATCATGAAAGTGTAGTGCCATAAGAGGGGAGAGGCTGCTGGGGGCTCTGGGACCCTAGACAGATAAGCCCTCCGCGCCAGGCGCTAGGATCCCAGGCACCCCAGGCAGTTAAGCCCCTTGGCGCCACCAACGGGGGGGCTGTGTGTGCTCTGTGGGATATCTGGGGGCGCACACAACCCCACCCCTCGTTGGGGACGAGGCATGAAAGGGCAGCTCCCTGGTCGATCAGGGCCAGTCGCAGCTGAAGACCCAAGACCCGCCAGCCAGCCAGCTTAGGACCCTGGACCCCCTCGTCCCGCTTGTCCTTGTAAGGGCCGGGACGCTGTGAGGGCTAGTGGTGGGACTCTGGGACTCCCGGCTCTATGTCCTTGTAAGGGCGAGTTCCGAGGAAGCCAGAGTCCAGACCCGCACCTTTGCTGGGTCGGGTCAGGTAGCCTCCCCTAGGGTAATTGTAGCTGGAGGACCCCAGAGCGTAGCCAGAGTAGTGTATCTAGGCTGTGTACCTAGGCTGTGTACCTAGGCTGTAACAGAGTATCAGGACTGTTGGAGTGTTGGATTGTAATAAAGAAGTTACCTATATAAGTGTCTCCGGAACCCATTACAAAAGTACAGAATTCCATCCCCAAGAAAGTGCAAGTGTTTTCGCTGTGAAATGAAGGTTTTATAATGCATTCTGCTGCGGGGAATTTAGATTTTTTTTTTGTGAGCATATAAAGCCGTTTTATCTTTTGCTTCCGGCCTCGCGTCCGAGACTCCCATTTAGGGAATCTCTTATCAAGGCATGTGTCAAGGAATGCTCCTGGAAGATAATATCGCAGAACTGCTTCTGAATTCCCTTAAATAATCTCGTATTCACACGCCAGATCAACATCAAGATGCTTACCCTCTGTCAGAACCCGCAGCAGCTGCTGCTGAACAGTATAGATATGCAACCTCCGAAATCCGTTTTGACAGCTACCCACCATCTAATCATAGCCACAGACTCACGCAAAGAATCACACATAGACCCACAGACTCATACAGAGATCCATAGATCTTCCCTAACAGTATCCTACCATCTGGTCTTAGACTCATATAAAGACCCACAGGCTTACACGAAACCCAGAGATCTGCCCAATTGCATTCTGCTCTTACATCATATCTTCTCCCACCCAGGATGCACAGTAGGTGGGCGGCGCATATTCTACATACTCGCAGCGCGGAGTTAATTCTATAGCAGTCAGACTCTCATTGCTCATTCTGCAGGCGAGGGAACACAAAGAACGACGCTACAAACCACGTTTAGCATGATTGGGGCGCGTTTGTGTGTGTGTGTGTGCAATCATTAGCACGGCTGGGAAATTTTGTCGCGGTTAATTTTCATGTTTCCTCGTGTTAATAAAACAATTTCATTTGTCAGGTCACTGTGTTATCGACGAACGCGTTGAATTTACGGAGAGGGGCAATGGAATGCAGCTGACCCCATCCTTCTTCGCTCACCCCCCTCAAGCTTCCTGATTTTCATGACCTCCAAACTGGAGGCTGGGTTCATTTGGTGGCCAAACTGAGACCACCAACTCACCACACTGCTGCTGCACTGCAGAGGGGACCGTTTTTTAATCAGACGTCGTCTGGCGATACTGTGTCGGCAGTGGTGCAGAAATAACAAAAAAATCTGTGCATTTCTGACACTGCGGCCTTAAAAGGAAATGTACGTACATGACGGGCGACGTTCGGCAAACGGCACTTCTTCATAGCGCATTACGTGTGATGGCCTAAGCATACTGGGCTTACTTTACAGAGACAAGTTTACGCAGCGTTCGTTAATAACACTGTGACCTTAAAAACATAAAAACGTATGTATTTGATATAGACGACGTTTCGTTCCATGGTACACAGCCCAAAATGTCACATGGTATGAATTATTCCTAAGGCCGAAAAGTTGCTGAAAAAGTCTCTGTAATCGCAGACGGTGGCTGAATCCCAGAGTCAAACTTAGACTGTTGGAAGGTGGCGGCTCAGTCAGTGCCTCCTTCTGAGCCTCCACCTGTTGTGGGTGTATTTATTTATTTATTTGGTTGAGAAATCTATTCTGAAATGTTTGACTTCCCTCCGTGTTGCATAGCAGCTCACACTGCATCCTAGTTATGAGTCAATCCCGTTGAATTTCAAATGAGACGATTATGCAAATTGTCCGACACAGCCGGAGAAAAGCATATCCCATTGTATCTTGATTAAACATGCAGACGCAAACCTTTGCGAATTTCATTATATGCGTGTTAAATGCAAAGTGATTTGGGTTAATGTGTCTGTGGCTGCGTTCCTGCCCACGGCCACCAACAACAGTGACGATTGCTTGAACCGTTCCTGGGCCTCCACGAGGTCGACTCAGCCTCAAATTAGTACCTGGTGTGGTGTGTAAACATTGCCACTGGGGAGACAATAGCGGACGGGCGTGGTGCTGGCCACATCACCCCCTCGTGTGCCGTTCCGGCCTTCATTAGGTGATCACTAACAGCACTTGCCCCAAAATTATGTTAAGGCTATACGGGGATCTTTATGTGAAAGTGAGTGTGTATGAGAGTGCCCCCGTGTGTGTATGCGTGGGGAGCGATCGTGCAATGTTTAGCACACTGTGCTAGCAACCCGGCAACTCGAGTTCGATTCCCGCTCACGACCAACACCAGTGAGGATTACCTGAATGTGTCCAGGGCCTCCCCTAGATTAACTCAACCTCAAATGAGAATTATAAGTACAAATTGCATAAGTACATGTATTTTTCAACACCAAGTGCAAGCTTGGGCAAGACAAAAAAAATTGTTCCAGACCACACCATCCTTCAATAAAATTGAGAATTACACTATAGATATATGGGTAAGGATCAAAGTTACAAATCGCATTGGCAAATATGGTTGGATCTAGCACTAATCTTCTGCTTCAGAATACTTTTTGAAGGAAGATTTATAAATTCAAGGGAGGACACAAGGTTATTTCTAAAATGTTGCTGCTGTAACGGCAAACGCTGTCACCTATTCATATTTTGCTCTTGGGATAGTTGAAAGGCAATTGGATGGACGTCTGAGGTTTATTGGGTTTGACAATCGAGTGAATAGGTGAGGGAGTGAGTTACATAGTGAGTGGGGGAGTAAGCCAAAGTGAGTGTGAGTCGGTGGGTGAGATCGTTACTGACTGAAAGGGTGAGTGCGCAAGTGAGTTACAGAGTGAGTTGGAACGTGGTATAGTGTTGTTCGTGGAAACATCTATATACATACTCTTAAGTTTTATCGGTAGTCACGTACGTAAAAATAAATAAATATTAAAAATACATAATAATTATTATGAAAAATTGAAATAATAATAGAAATACAATAATTATTTTATTTCTATAAAAAATATATATTATTTATTTATTTTTACCTACGTGACTTTACCGAAAAACCTAAGAGTATGAATCCTTGCAGTCACGAAAGCTTCAAATCTAGAATCTACAGTGAGGGAAAAAGTATTTGATGCCCTGCTGATTTTGTACGTTTGCCCACTGACAAAGAAATGATCAGTCTATGATTTTAATGGTAGGTTTATTTGAACAGTGAGAGACAGAATAACAACAACAAAATCCAGAAAAACGCATGTCAAAAATGTAATACATTTATTTGCATTTTAATGAGGGATAAAAGTATTTGACCCCCTCTCAATCAGAAAGATTTCTGGCTCCCAGGTGTCTTTTATACAGGTAACGAGCTGAGATTAGGAGCACACTCTTAAAGGGAGTGTTCCTAATCTCAGCTTGTTACCTATGTAATAAACCTCCTTGAGACGGCTTTCGGAATCGGTCCTTTATTTTCACTTCCACAGTTCACAAACACTCCCCGTTGCTGGCAGGCAACGGGAAGCGGGCAGACAGCCACCAGAGACGCACCGCCCACGTGGCACTCGGAGCCCCGCACGCGCGTGGCCCCTCGCTCTCTTCGTTCCGTGTCTGCTCCCGAGTCTCCCGTCTTTCCCCTCTTTAACGCCTGGGTCACGTGGTACCCTTAAGCCAATCCTGAATAGCCAGCGTCGAACATTCCAGATTACCCCCATCAACTCCCGGGACCACGCCTCTGACCTGGCTTCCCATTAGCTGAGGCCAAGACCGGCAGAGCCAATCACCCTAGCTAACATGCCGTGATCACGCCGAGGCCATGCTCCCAGGCTCTCCCCTCATTGGCTATAAAGCGGGACCGGCAGAGCCGATCACCACGTGAGCCGGACATGGCTCTTATTACACCTATATAAAAGACACCTGTTCACAGAAGCAATAAATCAATCAGATTCCAAACTCTCCACCATGGCCAAGACCAAAGAGCTCTCCAAGAATGTCAGGAACAAGATTGTAGACCTACACAAGGCTGGAATGGGCTACAAGACCATCGCCAAGCAGCTTGGTGAGAATGTGACAACAGTTGGTGCGATTATTCGCAAATGGAAGAAACACAAAAGAACTGTCATTCTCCCTCGGCCTGGGGCTCCATGCAAGATCTCACCTCGTGGAGTTGAAATGATCATGAGAACGGTGAGGAATCAGCCCAGAACTACACGGGAGGATCTTGTCAATGATCTCAAGGCAGCTGGGACCATAGTCACCAAGAAAACAGTTGGTAACACACTACGCCGTGAAGGACTGAATTCCTGCAGCGCCCGAAGGCCCCCCTGCTCAAGAAAGTTTGCCAATGAACATCTGAATGATTCAGAGGACAGCTAGGTGAAAGTGTTGTGGTCAGATGAGACCAAAATGGAGCTCTTTGGCATCAACTCAACTCGCCGTGTTTGGAGGAGGTGGAATGCTGCCTATGACCCCAAGAACACCATCCCCACCGTCAAAAATTGAGGTGGAAACATTATGCTTTGGGGGTTTTTTTCTGCTAAGGGGACAGGACAACTTCACCGTGTCAAAGGGACGATGGACGGGGCCATGTACCGTCAAATATTGTGTGAGGACCTCCTTCCCACAGCCAGGGCATTGAAAATGGGTCGTGGATGGGTATTCCAGCATGACAATGACCCAAAACACACAGCCAAGGCAACAAAGGAGTGGCTCAAGAAGAATCACATTAAGGTCCTGGAGTGGCCTAGCCAGTCTCCAGACCTTAATCCCATATAAAATCTGTGGAGGGAGCTGAAGATTCGAGTTGCCAAACGTCAGCCTCGAAACCTTAATGACTTGGAGAAGATCTGCAAAGAGGAGTGGGACAAAATCCCTCCTGAGATGTGTGCAATCCTTGTGGCCAACTACAAGAAACGTCTGACCTCTGTGATTGCTAACAAGGGTTTTGCCACCAAGTAAAAAGTCATGTTTGCAGAGGGGTCAAATACGTATTTCCCTCATTAAAATGCAAATCAAATTATAAAAATTTTCACGTGCGTTTTTCTGGATTTTATTGTTGTTATTCTGTCTCTCACTGTTCAAATAAACCTATCATTAAAATTATAGACTTATCATTTCTTTGTCAGTGGACAAACGTACAAAATCAGTAGGGGATCAAATACTTTTTTCCCTCACTGTATATACATGTGTTTTTTTACTGCCATCGTTAGTACAAATGTAAAAAAAAGGTTATGTAAGCTTAAGAACAATATGAACTGTCAAAGACAACATTTAAACTATTTCACGTCCAGAGTCACAAAACAGGGTTAAACAACACGTGATTACATCACTCTTGTATCGCTCCTACCATGGGTGACTGTTCCCGTGAACTTTACTCGTTGATTCCTCCACCCACAACGTGTTGAGGAGTCGGTCTGCCAGACATCCACTGTTTTATCTCAACCACACCTCACTGTGTTCAACCACCTCACTACAGGTCACTACAATACATTTGCTCACCCACTCAACCACCACGCACTCACCTGATCACTTACACACTCACCACAATGCAAGACACAACGACACATTCACTCAATCACTCACTGATTCACCCGTGTAGCCAGATTTTGAAGGTTAACATGGCGCATGAGGAGGGGGTGGTGGCCAGAAACCACACGCGACCGCCTTAGTTTCCCCATTGCTGATATTTACATACCGCTTCAGGTACTCATTTAAGGCTGAGTTAACCTAGGGGAGGCCTCGGACCAGTTTATACATTCACAACGTATGTTAAGCCGTGGACTGGAATCAAACCCGCACGCGCTAACCACTATGCAACCGCTTCCTGAATTTACAAGCACACACGGAGAGAGACATGAACACGCGAAGATGCCTATCTCTTGTTGAGAGAGGGCTCACGAGGAAGCTATCCATTAAGACCACGCACTGCTCCCCTGACCTGCATTTCTGGCATTGACACACCGGGTTCCCATTAATATGACGGCGGTGGTCAGGGTGTCTGTGGACACCCAACTGCAAATCTCAGAATTAAGAAACCTTTTGTGGGCTTAATATTAAGTTGTTTGAGTTTTCTGTCTGGCATACATTTGTCACCTTCACAGAACCAAAGGCAGAGGTATTACTCATCCAGCCCAGGGCCTATCAGAACTGCGCAATCTACTGAAATAAAGTTCAACTAAATTTCTGTACCACAACTCGGTGTAAATGAACTCATTGCTCCCTGAACACAGATACCAATTCCTTGGACTGCCCGGGTCAAACCCCTGGGTCAAAACCCACCACGAGTGGCAACCACAGGCAGGCAAATCGATAGAGAGACTGGATGGCAGCCAGAGGACAGGGAATGAAAGCCACGTAATGGTGATCAGACTGTTAGCGTGGTCCTTGATAATTCTGTTTAAATTGCACAACAGCTGAGTGACCTGGCAGAAAGAACGAATTAACGTCAAGGTCTCGCAAGCATTGTTTCTTGCTATTGTAGTGTAATAGCACCAGCTGGTGGACAGCAGCGGCAACTCTGGTGGACAGACAGTACACATGCCGGTGAGCATGTGCACGGGTGTGTTGGCAGAGCGGAGGAACTAGGGCAAGGGTCACGGAGGCCCCTGGAACCTGCTAGTGGGTTAGAGAAGGGAGGCGTGGTCAGGGCGGAGCCAGGCCGCACTGGTAGATTAAAAGGAGCTGAAAGCGGGGGCTCGAGGCTGCCGGTTCTGGGAGTGGACTTGTCTCGTCGTTGCTGTCGTCTTGTCGCCATCGTCGCTGCCGTCTTCGCTAGATATTGTGTTGCAAGATAGTTGTTGGCTATCTCAGTCAATGCCGTCAGTGTTAGACAGATAGTGTTGTGTACAGGCTAGGCTAAGCCACTGTGGAGAGTGTGTGGACGAGACCTTGAATGTTGATAATAAAGAAGGTGCCTCCTACAAACCTTGTCTCCGAATCACTGACACTACGCTATTATGAATTCTATTAAAACTAAACTTATTTTTTTTAACCAGATAAGGCCGATTGAGCTGTATAACTCTCTTTTGTCAGGAGAGACCTGACCACAACGAATAGTTAATGCTGTGGCTTGTCATAAGGAAATGTATATCAGCCAAATACTATAATTGCATGTTTCTAAATTTAGAGGCAAAATCTGGAGCACTCGGAGCAAAATCCACACGACCGCGGGGAGAACATGAAAACTCCCAATATACAGGTGTCAGGGTCTGTATCAAACCCATGATCTCCTGTATACAAGGCGAGGTAGATAACATGACTGTAGATTCATGCCACCATTCACATGTTGGCGCATTCCAGCCCTGACAATAAAAAGCGAATAGTTTTTTCAGACAATGCAAATTGCACTCTTCTGCTTTGTGAGGCACGTTTATGATTCCTCTTGTTGTCCCTGAATAGCCTCAATGATTCTCATGACTCTCATTTAGGAGGAGGTCGCTGTTGTTGTTATTGTTTTCAGAATTGATTTCCCCCACTCTGAAAGTCAGGAACCCGGTAAACAATTTTACAGACCATTGTGAGTAAGTGACTGCACTGATTAGCACGTGCAAATTTATAAACGGCACAGTGGCAAAAATTACTGAAGTGACCTCCGAAGTCAGAAATCAGAAGTTGTATCATTCCGGTAAAATACACATAGAGCTATGTTGCTCTTTTTTCAAATGTGGCTTCGGCCAGCAGACAGACACAGCAGCAAGAGTTAATCAACAAGATACAAAATATAACAAATATAAATAAAGTCATTAAAAACCAAATGATCTTACAAAATATATTTGTATTATTTCGACCTCAATAATGTTTGTTTAAAAGAATTACAGATATAGCAGAGTGGTAATCCCCAGGGAAAGACACCAGAGTTGGTTCCACAACTTCGGAGCAGCAGCACCTACATGACATGCTTTTAAACCAAGTTGCATACGAAATCTAGGAATCAGGAAGAATCAATCAGACACGCGTCACATATTTTTTGCGGATTTTGTAACAGTATTAATCAGTCTGATAAATAAAGTGCAGCTCTTTGGGTAGATGCCTTATACAGATGTAGTGGTTTAACACGCGCCATGGGGGGTAATTGTACACACGTGTGGGTTGGGAACAGTGGGGTCAAATCGGGACATGCTACTGTTGTTGGGGGCCAACGAGTGAGTCGGAGACGGCCCGTTAGGCAATTATGGATGCAGGGCAGTGATTAGCCGGTTGTTGTTGTTGGGTACATGGTGGCGCCTCCAAGTCTGGGAATGGAGACAGGTGGCAGCGGGGGCCGGGGCGAGGGGGGGACGCCAACTAATTAATTGGAAATTAATAAGGACGGGGATAAATAGAGAGGCGTCAGATAGAGACGGGGAGTTGAGTTGGGGGTTGGAGTGGAGTTGAGTGGAGTTGTGCTTGAGAGCTGAATGAAGACGGTCAGAGCAGAAGAAGAAGAGTATAGAGTAGCAGTGGAGTAGAAGAAAAATATAGGGTAGCAGTAGAAATGGAGAAACCGCGAGAGAGCGGCTGGAGTGAGACGGAGAAGCCACGAGAGAGCGGCTGTAGTAAGACGGAGAAACCACGAGAGAGCGGCTGGAGTGAGACGAAGAAACCACGAGAAAGCGGCTGGAGTGAGATGGAGAAACCGTGAGAGAGCGGCTGGAGTGAGACGGAGAAACAGTGAGGGTAGTCGGGAGAGACGGAGAGAGAGAAAGAGGATCGGGCCGAGCAAGGCCGGCGGAGCACGGAGAATGCGCTGGAGAATGGTGGCGAAATGTGCTGTGTTGGTAAAATAAAAGGACGACAGAAAGCAAGAAGTTGTCCACATAAAGTTCAGCACTACGCATGAATATCGCCCAATGACAACTTCTTCATGCTTCCAGGGACACTAGCCCAGCAATAGAATAGAGGTCACAGTGATGTGTCCGATACAGAGCACCCACTGCAAATCGTAGTGCAGCATGGTAGTTCTGTAATGTTAATTTTATACGTCGGCTATAATGTAAATATTTAACTATCATCCTCTACCACCCGACAGAGGCAATCAAATCAAGTTGTCGCGCAATGGGCAAAATGTGCAAATTGTTGCGGTTTTTCCATCAACTGGGGGAGGAATCGTCTTGGTTTTTTCGGTAAAGTCATGTAGAAGGGAAATAATACAATAATAAAACATAATAAAATACAATTCTCACGACGTTTCGACCACAACGCAAGCAGCCGTCCTCAGGTAAAGAACAGGTCTATCGGAAAGACATTGTATTTTTGTTATGTTTTATTGTTATTATTTTATTATTTCCCTTCTACGTGACTTTACCGAAAGAACCAAGAAGATGAATCCCTGCAGTCACGAAAGCTTTAAATCGAAATTTTGGGGAGGAATGTTGAAAATCCCGAGCACAATGTTGTTAGTTTTGGACTTTTCGCTGCACTTTACCCAAGAAGCTCATTGACGATGCTGGATGTTCATCTCTGGTGAAACGTCATACAACAACATTGTCAACATTTTGCTCGCTTTTGACATTTGGTTTGCTGAACGAACCAAATCCATTGTAATTGTTTACCCACGTGACAACTTTCCATGATTGGCTCTGGCGAATTGTGGCTGGGTAATTTTTTTTTTAAATGCACATGGGATACCTACACGACAATTTAACTCTAAATAATCTAATTACGAATCATAGTTCTGGAATGGGTTATCTTCGAGGGCTGTTCTCTGACAGCATTGCTCGCTGTACGTTCCCTTCCCAGTGGAAACATCGTACACCTCACGACATAAATATGCCAACCAGTCTCAACGTGTTGCACGTTTCCATTAAGACGGACCCGCGTGACATTTGCAACCGTTAAAGCCCTATGAACCTGCGGTGAGCACCATTTCATCACCGATGTATTAATTAATTTATTTGTTTGTTTGTTTGGCTGGATGCGATATTCATCATATAAATACACGCTCCATGTATGTGTAAGTTCACAACATCGATGCCCTTTTCGAACGAGATGTTTCCATCTCGAGGGATTTTCAAGGTGAAATATTGAAACAACAACCACACGATACCGATTTGCTCAATTGGGGCCAAGATTGGGGCCCAAAACACAACGCCAAGCGAATTATTCTGCAAGAAAGTCAACATGCCCCACGGTCTGAACGCTGGTTACCACAGCGGCAGCGACATTGATTTGTGGATTGAATCGTGACTCCCAAATTGCAATGGGAATCGCGATTTGTGGGGGGGGGGGGGGAATTGTCAGGTTAACGCCAAGCACATCACTGCCACATTTGAATGCCGTCTTTATATTAATGGATTTTAAATTAATGCATTCGGCTCAATTGCCTCCTAAATGGGTATTAATCAACACTCGCTTGCCACGTGTCTCGGCGAGAAGAGGCATTTAATCGTATTAGGGATGGAATAATATATGTTTTCAAGTGGAATAGTGGGGCCCGGATGGCTGGCTGGATGTGTGGGAGTAACTGCTTAAATAGGCAAATTAATATCACGTAAAACATACAGACATACAAATAATGCCTCATAATGGAATTCCCCTCCTACCATCTCATTTCCACTATACATCTTGGGTGGGCCTCAATATGAAGTGTGTCTGTGTGGGTGTTTGTTAGGGTGTCTGTTTAGTGTGTTGATTAATGTGTGTGATGAATATGAGAGTGTGTATGTATTGCATAAGGTATGTGCTCGGTGAGTGGTGAGTTGATTGGTGAGTTTAATGAGTGTGAAAGGAGAGTATGTGCTGTGTAACGTGGGTCGTTTGGAGAGTTGAGTGGTGAGTGTGATGAGTATGCGAGGTGTGTATGTATTTACCACTAAACCACGAAAAAATATCAAACGAAGCTTGTGCCAGAGGCCCCAGGTTTGACAGACACCTATGATGTATCCTGGCCAAACCCCATTTGGCAGAGCCAGGATATTGAATCCTTACCCTCGGGGTTCCTCCAGAAAGGAGCAAAAAACCACTGCGGGTGGCGACTAGGAATTTTCAAACGCTCACTGCGGAGGAGAGGCTGCCACTCCTCTGTCAGGAGCTAGATCGGTACTGCCTGGATCTTTGTGGTATTCATGAGGTCCGGTGGACCGACTCTGACTCCTGCCACTATGAGGGATGGACAGTCCTCTACTCGGGGCAGGAGACTGCCAAAACACAGTGAGTGGCTCTTCTTCTGAACAAAAGAATGAAGGGGGTGTGGGAGCGTGGTGGTGAGGTGTGGAAAGCTGTAAGCCCCAGGTTACTTTGGGCTCGCCTTCCCATCAACCAGAGGTGAAGAGTGGTGGTCGTGGTTACTTATGCTCCCACTGAAGATCAAGATCAGTGGAGGGATGTAGCCAAAGCCAATGAATCAGATGCCTTCTATGACTTCCTGTCAAAGATGCTAGCTAAAGTGGCCCCTCGGGATAGAGTCATCCTGTTGGGTGACTTCAATCCCCGAGTTGGTCATGATGCTAGTACCTGGTCTGGAGTGATTGGAAGGCATGGGCCAGATCAGCTCAATGACAACAATAGGAGGCTGCTAGACTTTTGTGCAGCCCATGGGCTTGTAATTACTAACACGCTGTTCCGGCATTAGTGCATCCACACAACATCATGGATGTGTAATAAAGGACTCTCTCTCAGTGTCGATCTCCGTTGTCCTTTATTGGGTTCGAGGATCTCCCTCATACAGCGTTCGCGCTCAGGCTCGATACCGCGTCCACGTACAGGTTCGCGTCTCCTCGGACGCTCACTCCACAGCCCCTCTGCTGCTCCCGTCGCCAGTCTCACTGCTGCTCCGTCGGCAGCCGCTCTGCTGCTCCTTCGCACCGCAGCCTCCCCAGCTGCTCCGCTCCGCAGCCAGTCTCCCACAGCTCGCCAGCCCCTGACGATCTGGCACCATTGGCTGAGGGTGTCGACGTCCTCCTCCGCGTGGCGATCGCGCCACTCTCTGCCCTGCGTGGCCTCCTCCTCGTTCACTCTCTCTGCCCAGCGTGGCCTCCTCCTTGTTCACTCCGTCACAACCTCCCGATCCCCTTCCGGTTTCCTCCTTAAATCCTCTCCCCCACGTGACCATAACTCCTCCCTCTCCCAGGTGACCCAGACTCTGCCCCCCCTCAATCCTTGCTCGCATTACAGATGTATGCCGGGTCCAAGCAAGAACATCTGCTGGACTATATAATGATGGAACAGCAGATGCGGACCCATGTCTTTGACACCAGGACCTACCATGGAGCTGATCTGCCCACTGACCATCGACTTGTTATCTGTAAGATGTGCCTGCCATTCTTCCCCTCCGGTGATGGGTATACACCCAGGACCCATTCCAAACCCATCGTGGCCTGGTGTCAGCTAGCTGATGAAAGTTGCAAGCGAGTACTTCGTCATCGCTTCCAGCTGGGGTTTGCATCGTCCCCACTCCTCTTGATGTCGAGGCGAAATGGGCGAGGTTTATAACTGTGGCTCATGCAGTCATGCAGGTCCAAACCTCCCCAGAGACCCTGCCTGACAGAGGAGATGTTCTGGCTGGCTGAAAAAAAGCGACAGGCCCACTCTCATCATCTACAGCATCCCATATCAGAGAATGGGGAGGCTTATAATGGGTGGTGGTTGCAGGTTGCTGAGGAGATGTAATCTGCCTCAGTGGCATATTCCTCGATTACAAATCACTCTTTAATTCCATCAAAAAAGTAACTTGTAGTACCACACCTATTATGATCATTAGGGGAAAGAACAGTGATCCAATCTCCAACCCCCAGGAACAGGTTTGCAGATTTGCTGAGCATTTCTGAGGGAGGGGAGATCCCTCTGCCTGGAAAACATCATGGGGCAAAGTGGGGATGACCCTGCTGAGGCTGCCATGCCTCAAATATTGGAAGAAGTTGTCACCCCCTGTGAATGGCTGGCTGAGGTGCCATCTGTTAAGGAAGTACTGAAGGCGATCCAGAGTCTGAGAACAGGAAAGGCACCGGGCAGAGATGATCTCCCAAGTAAAATGCTGGGGGAGGGTGGCGTTTGTGCACAGGCTGCCCTAGATGACTTCATAACAACAGTCTGGACCACTAGATGGGTTCCGCAGGATTGGAACGATACCCTGGTGATCCCCCTAAGAAGGGGGACCGCACATACTGTAACAACTACAGGGGCATCTCACTCCTCAGCGTGCCGGGAAAGGCCCTGATTATTCAACATCGCCTTGATAGGCACGTTGAGCAGAGGCTTGCGGAGCCCCAATGCAGTTTCAGGAAAGGGCAGTCCTGCACATATTTTCTGTCTGTTTATCTCCAGCAGAGGTGTAGGGAATTCCAACAAGACCGACATCTCTGCCTTATTGACCTGGTAAAGGCCTATGATACCACCAGTAGGCCTGGGCTCTGGGTTGTTCTCCGTGCTTTCGGAGTCCCTGACTCTCTGCTCATGACCATTAAGGAACTTCATGATAGATTCGAAGCTTTTGTGACTGCAGGAATTACTCTTTGGTTCTTTCGGTAAAGTCACGTAGAGAATAAAATTAAATAATAATAGAATGCGACGTTTCGATTGCAACACAAACAACTGTCATCTGGTAAGAATTAATTAGAAAACCAAACATGGTAAACTTAAAAATATTATGCAATACAGCACAGAGAGTCGGCTAACACAAGTCAATACCCCACCTGGTTGATTACGTTCTTCCAAATATTGCTAAATTTGAGAGACAAAACACAGACCCGGAGACACATAGACAGACACACGTGCAGAGAGAGACACACAGAGACACACAGAGAGAGACAACGCCTCTGTGTCGAGGCATTAAATAAAGAGAGGAGGGAAGAGTTGGGGCAGAGAGAGGGGGAGGGTGGAATATAAAACCGTGATGGCGTGCCTATGTCAACCCTTGTCCATACAATAAATGAAAGCATGCACATTGCTACACAACAGTCCACGTAATGAAAGGTTGATGAGCACGCATCACGGCTATTAAAATTAGAATAACGATCATGCCTATTGCAAAGTCGTGAAATGGCATTTAGAACAACATGATGCGTATAAGGCGTTGAATTGTTGTATTTGCGGTCAATAAGTACTGTACTGTATGAACGATGGTAGACAAATAGCCTGCAATGCAATAACAATGCGCGCATATGGACAACAGTGCATATCGCGAGACCGTATGATTAGAAAATGTTGTCCATAAAAATAGGATTAACATTACGGTATTTAATTCTAAATCATGATCACTGTTCTCACGTGCTCGCTCAACTTGAGCATAATCATATTGCCCTCAGCGCGTCGGAACGGGCATGTTAATGCAAACGATAGTGCTATTTATTAATATTATAAAATTATTATTTTAGCAACAGTAGTAACTATTTTAATTGTAATTGGTCTCCTGCTGAGGGAACCACAGTGGCCGCTCCGGCACCATGACGAGTGGTGATGTCAGCGAGCGCCTCTCATTGGTCAGAGGCTCCTCAACAGGCACTCTGATTGGACGAGATGTTTGCCCTCTAAGCTGGGCGCGACCATTCGAGATTTAAAAAAGAGGAGGGGGACTGAACGAGGATTGATCATTAAAATTAAGTTAAAAAATCCGAATTAGGCACAGGATCAGCCTGACCTGAACCGATTTTAGATAATTAAATATTTAATTGTCACGCGAGGCGAGTCTGTGTAAAAAAATATAAACATACAACAGGGCCAGTTGAATAAACGTTAGTCATTATAAAGTGTGTAAAGAAAAGAAACCCATTAATTAAGAAGTAGTTATGTGTTGTCCACTCTTGTAGCCATTCTCTCCGACAAAGGTTTAGGTGTGCTGACGTTGCACAGCCGTAGGGTGACCGGGCCGAGGACCCGCTGCACCATTGTCTAACCCGTGGTTGTTTTGTTTTTTAAACAATCACTGACGACTGAAACACCGATTTGAGCCCAAGAAGATCTCGGCGGTGCTGGCCCCAGCGTCCCTAACACAACACAGCCTTCTTACACACCCTCCGAGACACCTCAGCCACACATCGCAGAGGGCGATTTGCTGCAGCACAGATGTCAAACTGGAGATGCGAGGGGGGGGGCTGATGTGGCGCGCACGCTTGTCATGAACACAAACGATCGCGTACGGTGGGGGGGGCAGCATCTGAAGAACACGGTGCTTTTAATAATATCTTAAAGTCAAGGGAGCAAATATTTAAAAGCCTGGAGGGAAGTGAGGCGGCTTGAGGTTATGGGATAAGATTATTTTGTTTTGCTTGACGGACGGGCAGGCAGATAGACAAATATAAAAGTGGAAAAGCAAGCAGGTAGATGGACTGACAAAGAGAGACAGGTACACACGAACAGGCGTAGTAATCGCACATACAAACAATGTCACACAGACAGACAGGCATGCCAAACACACAGACAGTAATACATATATACATATAGACACAGACAATAATACAGACACACACAGACAGTAATACAGACCTCACACAGACAGTAATGCATATGTAGTGTGTTATATGGAGACACACACTTGTTCTTGGAGGCAACACGTTTATTACAACACCCCAACAGGTTTCCTACATAAACGAACACTGGTTCTACATCTAGGTGATAACTACACGGTTAACTAAACCACAACGTGGTAACTACATAACCGGGTCAGTCAGTAACACACTGCCTAACCCACGATGCCGAGCGTAACATCGAAGACCGAAGATTGAGGATCGAAGAGACGTAGCACCGACGGGTTCCATTCCAGCTGAGCCCAGAACCCTCTCGGGACTGCCCCTTTATCCTGCTGAGCGTGGCCTGGCTCCACCCTCAGCCACGCCCCCTTCTAAATCCTAACAGAAGGCTCTGGCCCATATCATGTGTCCCTCGAGCCCCCTTTCAGGCCATCCTTGTGCCCTATCTGGTTCACACAGAGTATCACGTCCTCACTTGCTCTCTCTCGGACCCTCACCAGAACTATTCCCCCTAGGGCCCGCTTCCATGCCATATCCACTCTGGTGCCAGAGAAAGACTCAAGATGCACAGTTTCACTCCTGTGACAGTAGCTGGTGCTAACCACCCTAATGACCCCATATAAGTCACTACACATATGTAGTGGCGTAATGCGCGCAGGGTTTGCAAACAGCAGTTGCATTCATGTACGGGGTTGCAAACAGTGAGGTCAAGTCAGGATGAGCAGGTGCGAGCATGGGGCCTGGGAGACAGCAGACAGAGAGACGCCAGCAATTAGGGAAGGAGGCAGTGATTGGCTGGCTGCAAATGCAAACTCGGTGTAGGCGCCAAGGAGGCGAGAGATATAGGCGATAAGGGGGAGAGCAAGTGCAAGAGACGCAGAAAGGACGCCGGCTTAACGAGGGCCACCTGAGGGCACTTAATGAGGAGGGGTATATATGGGGAACGTGTGAAACAACGGGGTTGAGTTGGTTGGAGATGAAGAAGTGAAGAGAATTCAAGACAAGTCCGGGACTTCGACCTCCACACCACGTCCTCCACAGCGATGTTGGCTGATCCCCCACTGGGGGCACGGGCAAGGTTGGAGGTGCGTGTGTCGACAGGTTAGGGGAGGAGAGGCTAGCGGAATCTTTAGTCTGAGTGTAATAGGCTAGCGGGGTGAGAAGATCGCGGAGTATACAGAGACAGAGAGTCCGTGACAGGTTAGGAAAGTGGGGAGTAACAGGCTAGCGGAGCGAGAGAGAGTAAGCTCGAAGTAGCAGGCTAGTGTAGGAAGAGTTTGTGACAGGAGTGCGTGGTGTTGAACGTGAGGAGAATCCGTGTGGGATGCTGCGAATAAATTGGCACAGGAGAAAAAGACGAAGTTGTCCGCGTGAATAAACACCACAACTATACATACATACAGACACACATACAGTAATACAGAGAGGCATGTAGACACAGACACCATCGCTAACATCGTCACCATTAAGAAAATCTTCACCATAATCGGATGGCTCGCCAGTCAAGTGAGCGGCGAGCATTTGGAAGGTTGTGATGTACATTTTTTTAATCAGAGTCAAATAAAATGTATATAATCACTCCGTGGGGATGTCAACAGTGGATCGTCCAGCCAAGGGCGTGTAAAATTTACGACTGGCTCAGAATGGCTTTGAATGAAAGATGAGCACAATGCCTCGATACTCACTTGAGCATGCAGACACTATGACGCTCCATCTCGAGCTCTATCGATACCAGAGAATTGCCGCTGGGAAGGCTCCAGGGATTTGTGAGTGTGCGGCGGGGGATGTCGTACTGCGCTACTCCCTAACGGTTGAACGTCAACAGCGAGCAATGACGCACCACACAACTGGTCGTGACCTCTGCTAATAATTGAGCTACTCGGGAGAGACAAAGGCGACCGTGCGCGGTGCTAAGCCACCCCCCATCCTCTCATAGCGTCCACGCCGACCTAGGTGAATTCGCCGCTGACACTACTTTGCGCCCTCCTCTTGACACTACAATCGCAGATTATAAATTATTATCAAAACCACTGCCATCATCAACACGATCGTCACAATCAATCACTAAAAGCGCGTGGGTTTGAGGTCAAAAAGAGCGAAGACCACATCAATCCAGCGCTTCCTGTCAAGGGCATACGCAGGGAGGGAGGGCCCTTCTTCCCTGAGGCGCCAGGGATCGAGAGCTGCGCCGGTAGAGAAGACGTCTGCGCTTCACGCGCGTGTGTCTGTGTGTGTGTCTGTGTGTGTGCATCACTCACTGTCACGACAAAGGCAAAGGACTCCCGGCCGTGTAGCCTCAACAGACCATTCGGCAAGTGCTGTTAGCAAGGTCGGCACTCTAGCACACCACGGGGTGGGTGGGTGGCCGGTACCAAGGCCGCCTTTGTCTCCCGAGTGGCGATGTTTACACACCGCACCAGATGCTCACTGACACACACCCACGTGTGTGCTTACCAAAATAAAAGTGTGCACTCACATTTCACAGTCATACTACCTATCTGTGTGTGTGATGTACGCATATGTAGACGGGGGATCTTTGTGTGTATGAGTTTGTGAGTGGCCACATGAGTGTATATGTACGTGTCCGTGTCAGTGTGTAAGAGTGCGTGTGTATGTGTCCGTGCGTGGGGAGTGGTGGCGCAGTGGTTAGCGCTCTGTTCTATAAACGAACGACCTAAGTTTGATTCCTGCTCACGAACGATAACAGCGGCAGGGAATATAAGAACCGTTCCTGGGCCTCCCCTAAGACGACTCAGCCTTAAATGAATACCGCGTGTGGTGATTGAACATCAGCAGTGAGGAGATTAAGAAGGTCGGGTGTGGTTCTGGCCACACCCACCCCCTCGTGTTCTTGCCTTAATAGGTGCTCGCTAACAGCCCTTGCCCCAACAGCCTGTTAATACTCTATGGGGGGGGGTCTTTGTCTTTTGTGTAAGTGCTTGTGTGCGTGTCTGTGCATGTGTCGTGAGCGTGGGACAGCGTGTATATGACAGACATCAATCCAGTGTACACAGCGCACCGTGCTGTGTACACATCAGCACCCAAGAGATAAATGCGGCGGATGGCGGTGCTGGCCACATAACGCTGTGAGGCTCACAGAAGCTGAAGTATTACGCAAATTCAAATCTGTAAATTATGAGAAGACCGATCTCTGTATCTCTGAATCCACCCCCCTCCTTTTCCCCGCCACTCACTGTGCCACTGTGCAAACAGACGCCGCTCCGTGCAGCTCACTCCCGCGTCTTCCTTCTCTCTTCTCCCTCTCTTCCCTGCCCTGCCATCACCATCTGCTTCTCACTCCCGACATTTTGGCTCGGTCATTCCTTGTCATCCTTCTCCTGTGTGGTTGTGGCCACACAGGAACGACTGCCCAATCAGATTATTCAACGGCGATCTGAAACAAATCCACGCGGCTACTCCTGAAGCAGTCGAATGGATACAAATCTCGACATCAATTTATAATCTTTGTGTCCGTATGCACAACGTACAAAAGCTGGCGTGCCTTTATGCGGCAAGCCCCGTTTCGCAATAGCGGGCACGCTGGGATTAAGGAATTGTGATTTAATCGAGTTAATGGCAGAAAATGGAGTTTCGACCGAGTATCGATGACCGTTTTGTGAAGTGAATCCGGGCCAATTAACACTCTGTTTAGCCCCAGGGGCTAGAGTAGAGCAGGTTAAAGATAAAAGTGGTGGTGGTGGTGGTGATGGTGGTGGTGGTGATAGTGGTGATAATGGTGTTGGTGGTATAGCCGGCTCCGTCTCCCATCACCTGCATGTGTCCACCCCTACCAGCTCTATCCCATGTGTACCCTTACCAGACCTATCCCCTGTGTACCCCTATTACGCCAGACCTATCCCATCTGTAAACCCTACTACATCAGCCCTATCCCCTGTGTACACCTACTCCACCAGCCCTATCCCCTCTGTAAACCCTACAACACCAGACCTATCCCCTCTGTAAACCCTACTACACCAGCCCTATCCCCTGTGTACACCTACTCCACCAGCCCTATCCCCTCTGTAAACCCTACAACACCAGCCCTATCCC
>CM025622.2:5857520-5887490 GCA_014621495.2 Entosphenus tridentatus | reverse complement strand
CACCAGCCCTATCCCCTCTGTAAACCCTACAACACCAGCCCTATCCCCTCTGTAAACCTTACAACACCAGCCCTATCCCTCTGTAAACCCTACTACACCAGCCCTATCCCTCTGTAAACCCTACTACACCAGCCTTACCCCCTCTGTACCCATACCACACCAGCCCTATCCTCTCTGTACCCCTACCACACCAGCCCTATTCCCTCTGTACTCCGACAACACCAGCCCTACCCCCGTATGTATACCCCGACCAAACCCTACCGGCAGATCTGCACCACCGCAGGACGCCCATGACATGGAACCTAACAGCTAAATAAGCATTTTAAACAATTAATTAGACTATAAATTTAATCATACCCGCATAATTCATATTCACAACATTTAGTTAGCACGTACTAACAACTTAATGTAATTTCACTACATTTGTTATCATAATTTAACATTTACACTTCATAAACACTTTCTAATGTTGACTCCAAATTACTCTCACATAACTGACCTGCTTGAGTAAGGATTCTCTATATATTTATATTTACGCGATCTAATCCACAAACCTTTATTATTATGGACCATACGGCTTTAGAATACTCCCTGCATATACACACAGTGGAGCACTGCTGAGCGACTCCGTGTGATCACCGCTACTGAGCACCCCCTATAGACACACGCGGGCACCCAGGGGTGCGCGTATCACATAGTGGGCACCACGAGGGGTCCCTACTTTGTAATAGGCCGATACATCAACACAAAATCACGCTAAAATGAGTCAGATCGTGAAAGATAAGTTGAGACGGATCTGGATAGTGCTTGGAAGGGTGACCACTCAGCAGAATCAGTCAGATAATATTTATTTAGACTAGAAGAGGAATCTGATGAGCTATAAAGCTATTTTTCACAGATGTCCAGTAGGGGACGGGTCAGAACGTTACAACAAAAACAATACAAAACACGATAGGGGTGCAAAGTATAGGAAAGGTAAGCAAATCACTTAAAACATACATACGAATAAAACTAAACTCTCTTTTTTATATCTTACCCACTGAGCTATTAGTTTCTTTCTCAGAAGTGACCTGGCCACAAATGATAGCTCAACAAAGTGGCCCATCATGTGGAAATTTATAGCAGCCAAATAATCTGCGGTACCACAATGCGGGTATAAAATGGCAGTGCAGCAATGAATGTGTGTACGTTGAACTTCTTTCACGCCGTATACAATACGGATTATTAAACTACATTATGTCCCCCTCTTTTACCAGCCCACATTGACTATAAGTGGCGAAGTATGGACAAATATCCAACCCTTAGGACACAGGGAGACTCTCATCCAGCAGCGGTTTGACAAAAAGGGCCGTACGTAGATGCGCGTGTGTGTGTTTGTAAGACATTCACTGGCTTTTACCTAACAGATTAATGCATGTTTAATGCACATGTGGCTGTTCCACAAGTAAAATATTGATCACGGTGAATTAGCCACGCAGAGAGAAATTTAGGTGGGATTATTGACTTGGAGGGGGCTTTTTGTTGAAGCCGTGACACCAAGGTTAATGCCCCTTTGCTCTTCAATAAAGGGCATCGCAGTTGGCAAAAAAAGTGATAAATGGCATTTTGATCATCGATTCCCAAGTTTTTCGTTGTTGGTGCCTGGGAATCGTTTGGGCGGTCGCGCGCCATTATATTCCCACGGAACATTCCGAGGGGGGAGCTGTGCAGCGCTGGCAACATCACCACGTGGGTGCCGTCGTTGTGGGAGAATGCAATTAAATACGTAAACAAATTCGCCTCCCTCCCACATCAGTCACTCCAGATACAAAATAAAGATGTTTGTTTATGCATCCCAGCGGCCACGTTGTCCCTTTAGAGAGGGCATTATTCTCAGGCAGCATTGATTCTACACCAGCAAAACTCCTGACCGAATGTCTAGACACCCGGTGTCTCATCAGCAGTCAAGCCTCCTTGCATGAGTGTTGGTTAACAGGTGTTTTAGTTCTATGTAAAACTGTATAATATACAACACCAAATGATGGTTAGTGCCTTAACGTAAGTGCAGGCATGACACGCCTGTGAATGTAATAATAATTTACATTTGTAAAGCGTATTTGATAATCTGAAATTTGTATTTATGATGGAGACATATAATGAGCTATAAAGCGGTTTTTCATAGATGTCCAGTAGGTGCACGGGGTCAGAAAGTTACAACAACAAACATTACACAAACACGATAGGAGTGCAAAGTATTAGAACGGTAAGAAAATCACCAAAATATATAAATAAACATCCTATTGCTCTTTTACCAGGAAAAGCCCACTGAGCTATTAGCTTTTTTCTCAGAAGCGACCTGGCCCTAAATCATAATAGCTTAATGAAGTGGCTTATCTTTGTCGACATGTATAATAAGATCCCAATGCGCCGTGTATAGAAAGCAGGAAATTAAGATAACCAGAGTAAACAGCCAAATGTAGGGGGTAAAGGAGAGTTCAAATAGGTTAGTTTTCAAGACCGACTTCAATAAATAGAAAAATACTCTGATTGTCTTATTAGCAAAGGCAAAAAGTTGCAAAGCTTGGGAGCTGCAGTGGAAAACAACCCGATCAGCCATGCAGGAACAGAGCCTGGACCTCCGAGTCCTTAGCAGAAGGCGATCCGAAGATCTCAGGGACCTAGTGGGAGAATTAACGTAGAATCAGTTCCTACAAATATTGCGGGGCGGACCCGCTGAGGTCAATAGGTTATCCCCACGTGTCTAGAGCAACGTCACTCTCCATTAGGTGCGTGTCCTAATTCCTCGAAAAACTCTACATTATCTAACATAACATAATAGCCTGGTAAGGATTACTTTATTACTCATTCTCTACAAAGGCTCTCGTGATTATTTTGTGTTTAAAGTATTATGTATTATATATAAATGAAAGTGAAGCTACAGATTCTAACTTATTAATTAATTATCAATCAAGATCACTCCCGAACGCAAGGGGGCTTGAGCATAAAATATTTCCAGAATCCGGTATCACCAGGAATCCACAACGCTTGGTACAATTGTAACGGCGTAAGTCGCGCAGGAGACGTTTGACGGAGGCAACACGTATTTATTAACAAATGGGTACTATACAGTACGTAGCGCACCCTAACACTGGAAGGGGTAACTGCCCCTTCACCTGGTCTATCCGGGGCAGTGTCCCTCGGCTAACGTTTCCCCGTTAGCTCCTACACTCCTCTAACCCAGACCATCCTATAGAGGCTAACTCACCTGGCCCAGCTTCAGCTCAGGTCCGTCCCTCAGCCACACGAGCCTGGCCCTCACAAGGATACAGACCTCGCTGCTCCGAGGTCGTCCCTGGCTTGCCCTGCTCGGCTCTTATAAGAACAGCGGGTCAGGGTAGTCCCAGGGCTAGCTAGCTGGTCTTCAGTCTTCACTGGCTCTTCTGCTCCAACGACTGCCTCGAGATGTAGACACCGCAACGTAATGGCTTGCTACACCCCGGTACGTAACACCTCTACACAATTGTAGTGGGTATTGTTAGTGTAATACGCCGTCACCGCTTCTGACCTGGTGTAGCGCTAGCCATGGGTCAACAGAGGGCAACAGCGAGTCCGGCCTGTATAAAGTAACGTCGTTAGGCCAGGTAACCCAGAGGGTGGTTGGGAACCGGAGGTACACACCCCAGGCCCCCAGTGGGGGCTGGGGGATTATGCAATAATCCAGGTACCTTCAGAAGGTTCTAGAGAGTAGGCGTGGCCAGGCACAGAATGACCCTGGGTACCATATATAAGTCGGACCTCTGAACGGGTTTGCCAGTCGTCGTCAAGCAGAAGACCGAAGAGCCAGCCCAGAATAGGACCCATGGAACCCCCGGACCCGAAGTCCTTGTCAGGACCGGGATCTGAGTGGACCAGTGGTCGGGACCCGAGGACCTTGGCTGGCTCGGGTCAGGGTGAGCCTCCCCTAGGTCCCCCCTAACTGGAGGGCTGTGATATAGAGAGTGGTCCCAGTGATTAGGGCACACTAGCCCGGAGGCTATACCTCCCAGGGTATCGGGTGAAAGGGGCCGTTACCCCTTTGTGTTAGGGACCGTATGTTACCGTTATTTTTGTTATAAATAAAGTGTTGCCTCCTGAGAAGACTGAGTCTCCATCTGTACCCACTACAACTGGCGTCAGAAGTGGCTGAAGACTTAACTAAATATGGAGACAAGAAGACGAACACGTACCTGGGCTCCGGACGACGATGCTACAATTGCTCCAGGGGCGACGACACCACCAACCGATGTAGAATCCGCCTCAACGGCCGACATGCAGCCTGCACAGGCACCCGTGAGCTCGCCGCCTATAGGGAGAGAGCTCCGTCTGGCGCACTCCCTCCGCGCCGACCTCCTGCACGCCGTGGCTTCAATCCTCGAAGAAATCCACCAAGGGGAGAAGACGGCGGAGGAGGGGGGAGCGGACCTACAAGTGGCGGCCATTCCCGCCGCCGGCTCTTCGACTCCAGCCCAAAATTTTGAAATTCCTGCCCAAGACAGCAGCGCTTCCGCCGGAAGCCGAGTGCATCGCGGGAACATTGTCACTTACGCCCTCGGCCCGCACTAAATGGACGTCGCACGTCATCAGCAACACGACTATCGCTGGAAAACAACATTGTGGACAGTGATGGTGCCGCGGATCCCACAAAAGTCAACGTGATATGACTGTCTGCGGGATGTGTGCCTTCTCTCCAGCAGCGCTTGCCTGCGCTCAAGGCATTCTCCGCTGCAGGTGGTAATTGGGCAGCGTTTGAACAAAGATTAATCTCCAACTGCGACATGGCGAGATGGACAGAATAAAGAGGTATTCTGAGCTCTTCCAGCCACCCTCGACGATAATGCCTTGGCCGCCTTCATCACGATCCCGCGGGAGAATCGTGCAACGTTGCAGCAGGCGCTGAAACGCATGGCTGCTATCTATGGACCTCCTTCAGATACGAAACACCGTTTCGCTGCCCTGGTGTTCCGCAGCGCATTGCTTGTTCTGGCAAGGGCAGCTTTTCCCTGGATGGATGAAGACGGCATCGACACCCTCGTCCTACAGAAATTGCTCTCGCTGGCCTGGGACTTGCGCATCGTCGTCCATGCAGTAGACGACGACGACCTGAACTCACTGCGCACTGCAGTGAGTTCAGGCACACCTTCTCCTCCAACGTAAGACGGGTGTCGCCGCCTGTGCTGCACCATCGACAACAGACACTCGTTCAGAAGATGCCCATCCCGACCAGGCCTTCGCAGCAACTCGGGCCTCGGGTTGGAGGGACGGTGACTGGCCCCACCCAGGCGATTCATGACGGAGGGAACAAGTGCCTCCGCGGCCGGAGCCCCGGATCACCTGCTACAACTGCGGCCTCCGAGGACACGGTGTCGTCGGGCTGCCGGGCACCTCGACGCCGCGTTCTTGGGCCTCCACCGCCGTGTCCTCGCCTGCCCTCGGCTCCGTATCACCTTCAGACAAGTCGCGGCACCTCACACGTACGGCCCCTGCTTCCACCCTACACAACTCATCGTGCCACACCAAGTATTCGTCGCGAATCAGGTGTAGGGGGGCAGAGGGTTGATAAGGCCACATGGGTGCTCTGACCAGGTCAGTGGTCGGAGTTGGCCCATAGGGTTGTCGCCGCGACCGCAGGATTCTCCGTGATCATTTGCTCTATTGAAGGGGTTGCGTTTCGCATGCTCGTCGACACAGGGGCATCCGCAACCATAATTTCGGAACTCATTTTTTCTTTTTTGCATAAGAAATGCCAGTCACTAATCACCGTTTCGCTGCAAATGGGGGATCGTTGGGCATAACTGGTCAAATTAACGCCCAGATCTGTATTGGGGACATTTAATTGGTTGGTCCCATTCTGGTATCCTCGTCCCTCGCTGTTCCATGTCTACTCGGCACTGATTTGCCTCCAGAGAAGACCGAGTCTCCATCTGTACTCACTACACAATCATCAAGCTTCCATCTCTTCCAGTATTCCATGTTAGCATATTCCTCTGTGCCCTGGTTAGGCGTCCTCCCGTCACACGCCTCTTGAGAGACACCATCACCATTACACGGTGACTTGAGAATTAAAGTTACCTTTCGGAAACTGGCTACCACCGCCTTGGTTATTTGCCTTGCTCTTATCGTGGTGTATCATGACCGGATACAGGTTGATGTAATTTAGGGACGGCTGAAATATGTCGTTATTGTTGCTGAGCAGAGCCTCCCTCACAATTTATCCCTGGGCCAGAGACGAAGTCTGTCACGGGTGACAGTGCAGGCCAACACGGACCTGCAGGATGCATGGCTGGGTTCAACCCATTCGAGCCTCAATGTGATATCTGAGCCGAAGGCTCCGATTAACAATAATTGTTTTTTTGTTATGCCGGGTCATCTCAGAGCACTTTACATAGCGACAGTGGCGTAGTTAGCGACATTATCAGCTCAGGGGACTCGGAAATCGGTCAGGTGGGGCCCCGGTATTTGATTTGTTTCACGCGGTCGCACCTTAGAGGCTATTATTATATATCGCGACTCCGCTTGCCTTCATCACACCATCGTTACGCTCACGGTCTCGAACATTTAACGCTGTAGGGCACACTCCGTCTTCACAAAATGCAGCCACTACACCTCTGTGATACCTCTATGCAAATATTATGTTACCACTCGAATTAAATTAAAATGTGGAACATAAATGAAAGCATTCTTCATTTTAAAAAAAGAAACCGTGTTTTAAATAGGTTTTTGTTCTTTAACAGTGTTTGTGAAAACATATCTCATGGTGGTTGTCAGGGGGACCCAACTCGTAGCTTTGACCACCAGTGGGGGGCAAACCCATTGTCTGCCCCCTACGCTAAGTTACGCCACTGCACCGCGATAAGTGACTTACATCATCACATCTCATTTCAAACATTCGACAGAGCCCCCTCAGAGGCAGCTGTCCCTGTGCGTCACGAGATGGGCCAAGCAGCCGGCGTGCATGCGTGTGATGATTGCTGATTGTGTGTGAGAAATCGCAATTGAGTAATTTTCCGGTGAAGATTTCAAATTAGGCAAATTTGAATCCTGGCGCCGGCACACAATGTCCTGCTGTTCTCAGTGGCGTCACGGGATATTTAACGTCCATTGTGAAGCAGACGGAGCATGCGTTTTTTAATTATTAAAATACACCGCAGTCTTCCTTTAATTATATAGCATTTTGACCGAAATGCTGAACACGTAATTAACTATTTGTACAGAAGAATAGTGTTGATGAGATTAGTTAATGGTAGTACGTGCATATGATGTTGCAGGAAATGAACGATGGTGAAAGTGACAATGAGTGGTTAACGATGAGTGTGATGGACGAGTGGGGAGGTTGTGAAGAGGAATGGAGCTAATGGTGGCCAAGGGAGGGATAAGTGAGAGCTTTAAAGGAAAGACCGAAACATAAAGAGTGAGGCTGAGTTTTTCACGTGTGAGGCAGTTTGTTCCAGTGTAAGGGGGCCAGAAGCGAGAGAGTAGGGAATGGTGATTGGGCACAATTAATAGGGGAACAGAGAGAGAGAGACCGATATCTGGGATTGTGAACAGAGGGCGAGAAGGAGCGTGGAACGAAACAAGGGAAGCGAGATGACACGTTGGTGGCGCGAGCATGGAGGAAACTGAACCGTGAGTCTTCGAAGCGAGCTGTGAAAGCGTTGTCGCTGGGCCGTGTCAACGCCCTCGTCGAACCTTCTCTGGCGTGGTGCTCGACTCTTTAAACAGACAATGGACAGAGGCAACGGAGGTTTGTTGAAGCAGGTGAGAACTCGGGAGAGGACACGAGCCTACATTTTGTGGGTGACCCAGCGTCAGCAAAATTATAAAAGCAAAACAAACAAATATAGTACAGCACGGAAGCCAATGCACATCAGCACAAGGGCAACCAAATAGAGTCAAACCGAACTACGTTGCAAAGCAAACACCGAGTTGATTGTGTTTATCCTGGTTTAAGGGGTTGCTGTGTGGGTGAGAGGCTAAGTGTGGGGGGAAAACATTGAACGCTATTGATGTCGTTTTAAAAAATCAAAGGGGATGAATTTATGACAAGTTGTCAGCCACTGGTAATGGCACGTTTTACCACTAATTGCTTCACACAATTGATTTCATTTCCCGTAAATATCAAATTATCGACGGTTATAATTGAAGGCCGGAATTTTTCAGTGTTTGATTTATGTATTTCTAATTCAATCTTTAGTCGTTGAGTTGCAGTGTGTCGCTGCATTTAATTGAATCCGTACGTCAGGGTGTGCTATGCTGCCATTACTTGGGGCGCCGCGGTGGCAAGGAGATGTTAACTATCTCGCCTAGTATGCAGGAGGTCGCGGGTTCGATCCTGACCCTGAAGCCTGCTGTGTATTTGGAGTGTGCATGTCTCTCTCCTCGTGGTCGCGTAGATTTTTCTCCGGATCCTCCGGTTTTTCCCTGCACATGTAAAATCAACATCATGCTTTTATAGTATTTGACAGATATACATTCCACATGATAAACCACTTGATTGCGCTTTAATTTGTGTGACCAGGTCACTTCTGAAATGAGCTATGTAGCTCAAGGGGCCTTAGCTGGTAAAATATTTACGCGATCTAATTTTTAAAAAACCTCCGGATAATATTGGTCGCCAAAGCCTATGTGTTAAACTAAGTCGACTCAGTTGCAAATGAATACCTGGCTATCAGCAAAGATTCGTTCATGAAGCCATCAAGATATATAAACACGGACACAATTTCAACCGAGAAGATGGGTACAAACTGAGCAATCATTGGAAGGACGTTATTAACCAGTTTAAGTTATAACTGGCTGTGATGTTTCCATCCTACCTGCCGATGTTAGCAGTTATTTTCGACTCTCTGAGTTACATTAGCAGGTTAAATGTCTTTACATTAACAGGCTAAATGTCTCACTAACACAGCCACCGTTGCTCGTTTTCCTCGATGTGGCGGTGGTTTTCGTGTTGTTCGTTTTTCTTACATTGACATGCTAATCTCTCACAATACAATGGCCACCTCCACAACTTCGTTGTCGTGGAGGTAGCCCAGCTCTCCGATCTTACATTTACATGTAAATTTCAGCTCGAGCCCCGCCCACTTCGCTCATGACCCTTGGGCTACACCCATCTCAAACCTTTATAACATCCTGCCTCAACAGCTCTCTCAATATATTTTTTCCTTCCTCAGCAGCTCTCCCGCTATATTTTTTCAACTGATGACGATTGCTTGTGTTGCGATAGAAATGTCGTGATATTTTTTTTCTTATTTTTCTATCTACATGGCTTTACCGAAAGACCCAAAGAATATGAATTCCTGCAGTCACGAAAGCTATAAGTCAAGATTTATTATTTATGTCAGAAGTTTGGACGTTTGGAGAAAATCATGTTTCTCTAGATTTTCAGATATTCCCCTTGATTAAATGTTGTAATCTTTCTGCAATGAATACATTAACATGTTAAACCTCATATTCTTTAGGCCTTTCTCAAAACTCTCTACGGCATACAGAGGTCCTTTTTTACATCAAATATAGGGGCCCAAAATATCTCAATACAAATTAACCTCACGAAGAATGACATAGACAGATGACTAAAATAAGAGATTCTACAAGATGACAACAAGGTTTCGAGAGTGAACCAGATCACGCTACCAGCTCCTACTCACGCGAAGCCAAGATATATGTATGAGTGTGTTTAGTTTGTTGTCCTTCCCCCACACCTCTAATTAGCACAGTTGACTATACATACGGTGCGAAAGAAATTCAACATACATACATATATACCTATCAAGGCCTTCACGGCCCATGAGCATGGGGGTGGATGGACAACACCACGCCCTGCCGCCTTTGTCTCCCAAGTAGCAGTGTTTACTCATTTGAGGCTGAGTGGAAAAGGGAAGACCCAGGAATGGTGATCGGGAATCGAAGTCGTGTCGCACTACAGCTCCCAACACACAAACACATACACAAACCTAGAAACATTTGAGCAAATTGTGACTGTAATGTTTCATCCATGATTTGTCATTAAACAAAAAGATGTGAAGAGCAGTTTGCTGGAAGGGTTGCGCATCATTGCTAAGGGCAATTAAATGGAGATTACATCCATTTGAATGCTTTACGGCCAGCCACGAGAGAGAGAGAGAGATGCAGTCTTATGATAATAAATCCGGAGTAATTAACGCACGGCCAGTTATACGCGCGCGCCTGCCTGTGCGTGTGAGTGCGCATGAAAGGGTGCGTGTATGCGCGTATTCTTTTTTCGTGATTTTATGTCATTTTAAGCGCTAATGACGGACAAACAAATTAACACGGTGATGTAACCCGCGCATTTGCGTCTGCTGCAGAGATTCGCGCTTCCATTCCGCAGGTGTTGGTGCCTGGAAAGCTCTCTCCACGCCGTGCGTGCTTCACAGCGGACACGTTTGAGATCCCGTGAGGTCATCCTGAACCAGTATGGGGCCTTCATGTGCAAGCGGCATGGTCCCAAATTTTCCATATACATATTTACGAAAATTAACCGCTAACGACTCAATTGGATTTGCACCGAAGAACTGCATCGCCATTCTGCTTGCAGACCAATGCACGGGACGGAGCTGCCACTGGGGATGCCCCTAGGCTCGACAACCCAGACTGCAGATGTAGATGCCACCACCTCCATCAATTATGCGGCGGATGAACTTACAAACAGGCAACTGGACATATGGATAGGTTTGTTCATATCTCTGAAAGTTCGTAAGTCGAATGTTCGTAAATAGAGGAGTCCGTGTACTATTCGCCCTCGTTATTCACAATGACAAACAGCTCGCCCATTGTCAGACATGTTTTATCCGATGCTGGATGGAGGCCTTCCCAAGTCATCACCATAGCTCACGGTTCCGTGATGCCACAACGTTGGAATCGTCGATGTGTTTTAGATTGTTTTGTGTTTAGTTTGTTGTCCTTCCCTCGCACCTCCGAGTAGCACGATTGGCTATGTATGGTGCAAAAAAAGTTAAATATACATATTGTACATACATTTCTGGATAAAACTTGTACAAAATCCGTCCTAAAATGGCTTAAAGGGCAGAAAGTGTGATATGCAAATGTGAAATTACGAACTTTTCCACCACAGACCACACCCAGATGTATGTGTCCGTCAACCTGGGTCTGTTATCACAACTCTGCAGTTTACTGTAATAAAGTTCAATGCTTTAACACGTAGTAGTCTTTCCCGCTAGTTCATAATAAAAGGTTGTTGAGTTAGATCGCGTAAATATAAATGTGCCATTAACCCACCACCCAATACAGAAAATTAGTAAAGTTTGTCACGTAAACAAAACGTGCCAATTAGCTACTACTTCGCGCTCCAACACAACGGTGTACTGAATTAGTAACGATTTGGCACGTTTTGTTTACGTGACAAACCTTTACAAATTGGTTGTGTCAGTTGGTGGCGGGTTGAACGACACATTTATATTCACGCGATCTAACAGAAAACCCTTTTACTATGAAAGTTCAACCCAGCAATACCGGTACCGGATCTGTGTACAAATTAATTTCTGCCACCCAAACACAGAAGCCAATTCCCCCAGTCCCAGAGCCGGGTTTGTTCTAGATCCGTAGCAATTGCACGTGTGAATTTGCACGCCTGGCGAGCGAGTCTCCTGGTAACGAGAGACTTGGAGTTTGCGGTGGGGAGCAAGTCCACGTGTTCATCTCTAAGTGAAAATCTTCAATGAACCTGCGGACCTGCTAGAATGAGCAAACAAGGCGGTGCTCATCCCCTGTTGACAGTGGTGGAAATTCCACGTTTCTATAGCAGGAGCCAGTTAGTCGTGGATCCAAGGAGCGAGGGGAGGCGGCATCATTCCTCCCCCCCACCCCCAGAGACCACAGAAATCGGTATGTAATTGGTATTCAACAGAGAAAACATGTAACATGTTATATTTAGCCACTACTTTTAAATGCCACATTTACATGACGCGGGAGATCCCTTGGCTTAATCTTCCACGAAGCTCATGGTCCACCCAAACCGCATCCACTGCACAAACCATGGCTGCAGATGCGGATACCTGATGCACATGTTGAAAATAAAAAACTCTCCAGGAGCATGCGACTGTGGTCATCCAGAACAGACTGTTCATCGTATAACGACGCAATGCCCTATCCACAAATGTGAAGGAGACATCACAGCGATAATGATACACTCCGCTATCTCCTGACGCCGTTATCTGGCTTGTCCATCTGAATGTGAGATTGTAGTTGTTGCTCTGCATCTACATTAGCAGCATCACAAAATAAGAAGAAGGCTGCTGCTCCCTGCTCGGTAGGTTTCTAGATCCGAGTCTTTCCATAGGACAACCATGTTTGACTCCCCCATTAGTGGTGATCACTGCGTAAACCCAGGAGGGATGATGCTGAGCAGGGGCGCAACGACTTATTTCCACGGGGGGGGGGGGGGCGCAGAGCTGTGCAAGACCCGACTGTAGACCCCCTTCCTTTCTCCTGACTCACTTTTACTGAAGTAGCTACTAAGGATTCATAGTTTTTTGGGTTAGATCGCGTAAAAATATAGACATGTTAAAACCTGCCACCACCCGACACAGCCAACTAGTAAGGGTTGTCACATAAACTGAACATGCCACTAGTACAGCACACCGGTGTGTTGGAGAGTCAAGCCACAACATTTACAATCTGAATTCGACGTTTCGCCAGTAATTACAACTATCTTCATCAGGCGACAGCCAGATTTGTGGAGAAGTCTGTTTCGTTCCTCATATAGAGGTGTAGATGTGGTAACCACGCTTCTGTGCTCTTGCGCAAAGTGGGGGGGGGGGGATTACTGAGTGAACGTACATTATGCATGTGCCTTCCTGTCTATTGTGTGTATTAAAAGAGCTGTACCAACGGTAATCCCTATTGAAGTATGCTGCCCTTTATAGGCATGCATTTAAATAATGTATTATTTAATTATTCGCTTCCACGCAGCACTAAGGCGGTAGCTAACCGAACGATTAAAATTCGTTTTATTTATTTCAATTTCGATAGATTATCTAATTAGTCTTGGCCGGTAGTGGCTAGTTTTGCACGGAACATCAACATTAACAAAATCAATTGAGTTTGATGTTCTGTTGATAGCTATCAACAGAAGGTGTGTACTGGAATAATTTCGCACGTGTGGTAAATGTTATGTTGGGCAAACAGGACAAATAATCAGCACGAGACCAAAAGAACATCAGAGAAATATTAAATTATCCCAAATACAACTGTCAGCAGTAGCAGAACACGCGTGCCAACAATAATGTACATGCATAATCTTATTTGGGTCTTTCGGTAAAGTCACGTAGATAAGTTCAAAGAAAACAACAAAAAACTACGATGTTTCGATCGCAACACAAGCGGTCGTCATCAGGAAAAGGGGGTGAGGTTCTAAAGGCAAACTGTTTGCAAGTGTAATGCGAGCGTAAATGGGGTTGTTGCTGGGCTCTGGTCCAATCACACGGCCCGGGATATTGGGGGGCGGAGCCTGGTCTGCGGGGCGTGTGGGAGGGGCCACCGTTCACCTCGGCTCCAATGGGAGGCGAGGTGAATGGTGGCGGAGCCAGCGGGGTAGGAGTCAGGGTCACGTGGGGGGAATGGATATAAGTGGGAGCCCGGAAGAGATCGGGGCAGTCGGAGAAGTTAAGAGTTTGAGCCACGTTGGGTGGTGAAAGAGAGATCTGCGCCATCGGCCACGTGGCCGAAGGACCTCAGCACGCCGTCGGCCAGCGGTGTGCGGAGTGCGGGAGTAGAGGAGGTAACGGAGGAGTGTGCCTGCCACGCAAAAGGGAGCGTCCGCGGGGCGCGGGCGAGACGACGCTGGTCCGTGGAGGAGAGCAGCGGGGTGCGGAGAAGAACCTGAATAAAAGACAAGCGGAGACCAACAGTGCCTGACAGTCTTTTATTACACAAGGTATGAAATGGGCGTAGCCCAAATATCAGCAGCCAATGTTAATGTAAGTGGTGGGCAGCGACCGCGACGGTGGAGGGTTTTTCACCAATCAAAGGGCTGCCAGCTAAAAATGTGCATGTTAATTAAAGATTGTTGAGCAGCCTCCATGGCGAGCGCGCTGAGGTAACTATGTTAATGTGAGAGATTAACATGTTCATGGTCGATCACAGAGCAGCAACCTCGAGGTCAGCATGCGAGGTGGCTGTGTTAGTGTGAGAAATTTAACCTGTTAATGTAAAATCAGAGAGCCGAAAATAACAACTAACATTGGAAGGTGGTAGAATGTGAACATCATAGGCAGTTATGACTTAAACTGGTTAATAGCGCCCTTCCAATGATTGCTCAGTTCAGTTTGTACTCCTCTTCTCGGTTGAAATTGTGTCTGTGTCTGTATATATGGATGGCTTCATGAACGAATCTTTGTTGATAGCCAGTGGGTTTGCAAAGTACCTTTGTCTTAGAGAAATACATTTCCTGTGAGCCCACCGCATTAAAACAATGATCAGCCACGGCCGAGGAATTGGTCCTACCGTGTTTCAGATCTGCCTTATGTTCACGAACACAGAAATCAAACTGCACCGATATTAAGAACTAAAGTTTATTATTGGCGCAAATACACCCTACCTGGAGAGGGAATATTTCGCGAGGAGAGCCTAGCCTAACTCTGCCGATGAACCCAGTTACACAAACGTCCTACCACGTACCTCAAAGCTGGACTCGCGGCGTCCCACGGACGCTGAGAGAGTCAGAGGGAGGAGGACGAGAGAAGACTTGACCTATCACTATCCCGCAGCAGCACTCGCTGGCATCACACGGATGCTGTGAGCGGCTTGAAGAGGCAGGACGGCAGGGAGTGGGTCTTGACGGCCCAAAGGTTGTAGACAACTGGATCTAAACTTCAAAAGCCCCGGGAGACGTCGCGCCGCGCAGCCATTCACGTGCCTACCCTTCGATTTTAAACTGATGCCCGCCCTCACCTGGAGCGTTATTTTCCATTATGCTCCACCCATTGTCTACGTGCCAGCCTTCTGTCCCCCTTTGAGTACTGCAGCGGCGGGGCGGCCGGCGGCGAGTATTTGATCCTCTGCTGATTTTGTACGTTTGCCCATTGACAAAGAAATGATCAGTCTATAATTTTAATGGTAGGTTTATTTGAACAGTGAGAGACAGAATAACAACAAAATCCAGAAAAACGCATGTCAAAAATGTTATAAATTGATTTGCGTTTTAATGAGGGAAAAAAGTATTTGACCCCCTCTCAATCAGAAAGATTTCTGACTCCCAGGTGTCTTTTATACGGGTAATGAGCTGAGATTAGGAGCACACTCTTAAAGGGAGTGCTCTTACTCTCAGCTTGTTACCTATATAAAAGACACCTGTTCACAGAAGCAATCAATCAATCAGATTCCAAACTCTCCACCATGGCCAAGACCAAAGAGCTCTCCAATATTGTCAGGGACAAGATTGTAGACCTACACAAGGCTGGAATGGGCGACAAGACCATCGCCAAGCAGCTTGGTGAGAAGGTGACAACAGTTGGTGCGATTATTCGCAAATGGAAGAAACACAAAAGAACTGTCAATCTCCCTCGGCCTGGGGCTCCATGCAAGATCTCACCTCGTGGAGTTGCAATGATCATGAGAACGGTGAGGAATCAGCCCAGAACTACACAGGAGGATATTGTCAATGATCTCAAGGCAGCTGGGACTATAGTCACACTACGCCGTGAAGGACTGAAATCCTGCAGCACCCGCAAGGTCCCCCTGCTCAAGAAAGCACATATACATGCCCATCTGAAGTTTGCCAATGAACATCTGAATGATTCAGAGGACAACTGGGTGAAAGTGTTGTGGTCAGATGAGACCAAAATGGAGCTCTTTGGCATCAACTCAACTCGCCGTGTTTGGAGGAGGAGGAATGCTGCCTATGACCCCAAGAACACCATCCCCACCGTCAAACATGGAGGTGGAAACATTATGCTTTGGGAGTGTTTTTCTGCTAAGGGGACAGGACAACTTCACCGCATCAAAGGGACGATGGACGGGGCCATGTACCATCAAATTATGGGTGAGAACTTCCTTCCCTCAGCCAGGGCATTGAAAATGGGTCGTGGATGGGTATTCCAGCATGACAATGACCCAAAACACACGGCCAAGGTAACAAAGGAGTGGCTCAAGAAGAAGCACATTAAGGTCGTGGAGTGGCCTAGCCAGTCTCCAGACCTTAATCCCATAGAACATCTGTGGAGGGAGCTGAAGGTTCGAGTTGCCAAATGTCAGCCTCGAAACCTTAATGACTTGGAGAAGATCTGCAAAGAGTGGGACAAAATCCCTCCTGAGATGTGTGCAAACCTGGTGGCCAACTACAAGAAACGTCTGACCTCTGTGATTGCCAAAAAGGGTTTTGCCACCAAGTACTAAGTCATTTTTGCAGAGGGGTCAAATACTTATTTCCCTCATTAAAATGCAAATCAATATAACTTTTTTGAAATGCGTTTTTCTGGATTTTGTTGTTGTTATTCTGTCTCTCACTGTTCAAATAAACCTACCATTAAAATTATAGACTGATCATTTTTTTGTCAGTGGGAAAACGTACAAAATCAGCAGGGGATCAAATACTTTTTTTCCCTCACTGTAATTTGCCACCCTCCATCCGTTTTCGAGTGATGCGGCGGCTGCGGCCAGCTGGCGGCGACCCCCCGTTGCCCCTTTGTCTGGAAGGGCTCCCGCGCTTTTCCCGCTCATTATTTCGTCCTCTGTTCTCCCCTCCGAGTTGTACCTTGCCTGGGCCACTCCAACCAGGTAGCACCGCGGAGCCCTTGGGACTCACCCGGCCCTCGTTGCCGGTTTCGTGTGCAGTGGCTCCGCTTTCCAAGGCTCCGGCGGTGGTCTCCATCTCCATTCCAGAGGCGCTTCCCGTCCTCCGGCATCCACTGGCTAGGGAACAAAACAAACTCAGTGGCAGAGGGGTTTATGGGCCACCACGCCCATCGCCTCCCTGCTGGGCCAGGATCCCTGAGGGCTTGGGCCCAGCGGGGCCCATGTATGGTGCGAAGCCATTGGGTACAAGGGGCATGGGGATTCCAGGGTTTCAGGGTACCCAAAGGGCGGGTGCCTCTCCCGCCGGGGCCGCCCTCCACAGTTTTAGTCAGTGGACATTGACCACTTTCTCTCGGCCCCTCTCCCCACGCTGGATCAGTACGGCCCCTCTCGCCGAGCCCCCGCCAATCGAGTGATCGCCCCCCCCCACGCCAGCGCCCTCTCTGAGAGACATGGCTAAGTGGCTGGCTCACCACCTCCCGGGGTTATCTCGCACACGTACACCACCACACAAGCGAACACGGAGGCGTGCACGCGCGCCCCTGCAGGCGCGTATTTCACACAAATGTTAGCGCTAAAGAAAACGGTACGGCGGCGGTATTAATATTAGCGCGCCCCACCGGGTGGTTAAGCCCTAATCTTCTAGCACACAAAGGCTAATGCTAAAGGGCTGTATGAATACACGCGCACACCTTGCCGTTAATGCTATTGTTGCTTGTAAACACGCTGTGTAAACACTCGCAAGCGTGGGTTTATCGCACCACGCCCCCCGCCTAATTACTCACGCGGCACACTGCAGGCGCTCTTGTTTCACACACGCACGCATAAGCACATGCGAGCGTCAGTGGCCGTGTATGTTTTAATACACGCACGCCTAACACACATGCTCAAATTACCACCACCGCGCCGACACTGCAGTCCTGCACTCACTCTCTCGCGCACGCCGTTTCCCCGTGCAGTCACATCACACAAATCGAAGACACCACGCCGAGGTTATACCCACACACACAGAAATCACACTGCACCAACACTCTGATTGAAAGTTTATTAATGGCGCAAATACACCCTACCAGGAGGGGGAATATTTCGCAGGAAGGGCTTAGCCTGACTCTGCCTACGATTCCAGTCACTCAAGCATTCTACCACGTACCTCGAAGCTGTACTCATGGCGTCGCACGGACGCTGCGAGTGGCTTGAGGAGGCAGGATGGCAGGGAGTGGGTCTTGTCGGCCCAGAGGTTGGAGACAACAGAACACAAAATCGTCCGGGCCCCCATTTTTATTCTTTAAACTTCAAAGGCCCAGGGTGAGGTCATACTGCGCGCAGCCAATCGTGCGCTTACCTGCACCCTCACGCTCTTGTTTCCTCCTTTTTTCCGTGGCCTAATCCCTTCACTTCAAAGAGCCGGGATAGCATTTGTCCCGCGTGACCAATCGTGCGCCTACCTGTGGTTACTGCGTCCTTCCTCGAGTGCCACGGTGGCGACGCCAGCCACCCATTGTCCCTCGTTGCCCAATGTCTGGAAGGGCTCTTGCGCTTTAGCTTGCCTCCGTCCTCCCCTCAAAGTTGTGAGTAACTCATTGCGGTTGGCCCAGGGAACCTTTTCTTTCTGCGCCCATACCATTTTAAACCAATTTTAGGGGCATCGCAATGTAACCTGCCCTGCAAGGGTCAGCCAATCTCTTGGCACCGGGAAACCATGGGACTCTCCCTCTAGGGGCCCTTCGGATTAAACCCGATGTGCCAGGCAATCCCCCGCCAGGACACTATGTGGGTGCGCTGCGTGCGAGTGTGTGTTTAGTGGGGGGGCTGGGAGGGAATCATGGCGCTTGTGGAGTTGCCCCATGGTCGTGGCATTACACACCACATGCATAATGTACGTTGACTCAGTAATCCCCCCCCACATTGCGTAAGAGCGCAGAAGCGTGGTCACCACATCTATGCCTCTATATAAGAAACGAAACGGTTAGACTTCCCCACAAATCTTGCTGTTGCCTGTTGAAGCTAATTGTAATTACTGGCTAAACGTCATGCTCAAATGTTGTGGCTTGGCTCTCCAACACACCGGTGTGCTGTACTAGTGACGAATTGGCATATTCAATTTTCGTGACAAACCTTGCTAGTTGGCTGTGTTGGGTGGTCGCAGGTTTTAACGACACATTTATATATTTACGCGATCTAACCCAAAAAACCTCTATTATGGATAATATTGTTCGCGAAAGCCTACGTTTTAAGCTACTAAGGATGTTTTAACCCCGTATAACAATAATGTTAGGCTATAAGTAGATATAGATTGTTTTAGTTGCCCCGTGTATTTGGTTTAGAGGGAGACAGTCTCACAGACAGGATTAATAAAAAGATTTAGAGGTACAGTACTATTTGCAATTAATGTGTCGTGCGTCTTGCTTTCATATCCGGCCCCCATCGGTCGAGGATTTCCTTAAAGGGGGTGGATCGCGCAACATTATGCTGTTCTATTGATATCACGATAGCCAGATGCGTTAATCGATATATGGTAGACCGCAGGTATTTTTTAATGAAAAAATGTAAAACAATTATCTTAAAATGTCTTACTTGTTTATCTGTTGATTTGGGGCCCCTTGTGGCCGACTGGGTCCCTATGTGTCGCATAACGCTGCCACATACCGACCCCCCTCCCTCCCACATAGTTGCACCCCTGATTTTGTGGGTCAATGCAGACACACCAGAATTTGAACTCGAAAGCGTGCCACTCACTCGGCTCACGTGGACACAGCAGCACAGCGAGTGATGTGTGTCAGAGTGTACTGAGTGATGTGGCAAGATGTTGGCTCGATCAAGTGAGATCGGGTCATGGTAGACAAATAAGAATTTGCACATGGCAGGAGCACACAGAGAGGTGGCTCGTGTGGGCCACGTTGTTGCTCAGCTCGTAATGGTTGTGGAGTCCAAGTGCTCTCGACATGTGCGCTTGGTGGGTTTCCGCGTGATCATATTCCCAGGCTTCATCATCATTCACCACAGTCAACGTTCCCTTGGGAGGCGCGTTCCGTTCCGTAGCTGCCACTCCGTTATTCCTCTTCGCCATCGTTCATCGTCCCCCTCTCGTGGGCTGTTGTGTCTGCGCCTCACTCACGTTTCTTCATAGTTTGGATGTCGTCAATAAGCTGAGTATGTGTTTCTCTTTCTGTCTCTCAATGTAATTCCACGCTCTCTTTGCTTTTTTGCGCACTTTTCCGTGTATGTTTTCTTTCTTTGTTCATTACTATGTTTCTGAATTATACGTTATAGAAGGGTAGGAGTACACACTGATTAGATAACGTTCTTCTGTTGGCACATTGATCCCAGGCTTCGTGCCCGATTCAGTCTTAACTGCCAGTGCACGCCATGGTCACTTGGCTAACCTGTCTGTATATTAAACTTCTTTCGTACTGTACGTAGCCAACTATGCTAATCGGAGGTGGGGTGGAAGGACAAAATAAAAACTGTGAAATATGTTTCATATCTGTAGTTGTCAGAGCACTAACAATTATTTTGTGTTATATAATATATAGGAGGTTTTTGTAATTAGGATCCACAACATAGTTGGTCTTTGGCTTTAAACATCTGGCAGTTCACCAGCATTAGTTCAAGCAGAGCCTGACTTCTGATGAGACAATGAATGTGGAATTTAGTTTAGTCTGTTTGTGGTGACCCAATGCTGCTGAAATTATGCAATCCCAGAAGGCCGTGTGGCTGATGGGATGTGTAAGAACGATTTTACAATGGTGGATGTTGGAAACTGTCCCCCATCGCTGTGTGCCATCCTGACCCACTAACCCAATATTTACCCTGCTCCAACCCGACCTACTTTGGTCCATTCTACAATCGTAATCAAATGTGATTTTTTTTGTCAGGATATTGTGCCCTCAAGGTCCAAATTTGCCAAGTGTAAACATTTATCCCGAAAACATCACAAGATGTACTCGGATTGTAAATGTTTTGGGTTTACTTTCCAACACATCGGTGTGCTGAACTAGTAGCGATTTGGCATGTTTTGTGACAATTCTTACTAATTGGCTCTGTCCGGTGGTGGGGGGTTTAACGACACATATATATTTACTTGATCTAACCCTAAAAAACCTATATTATGGATCATATTGGTCGCGAAAGCCTCCGTGTTATACTTAATTGGTATAACGCATATCAACAACGCCCCCTAATTTGAAACGACTGTAATGAGAGCCATGTAGGGCTCACGTGGTGATTGGCTGCCGGTCCCGCTGTGTAGCCAATGAGGGAAGAGTCTGGGTGCATGGCCTCGGCGTGATCAAGGCATGTTAGCTAAGGTGATTGGCTTGGCCGATCTCGGCCTCAGCTAATGGGAAGCCGGATCAGAGGCGTGGTCCCGGGAGTTGACGGGGAATGATCTGGAATGTTCCACGCTGGCTACTGAGGATTGGCTTAGGGGTACCACGTGACCCAGGGGTTAAAAGGGGGAGAAGCGGAGGAGTCGGGAGCAGACCTGGGAACGAAGAGAGCAGGAGCCACGCACGTACGGGGCTCTGGGTGCCACGTGGCGTGCGACTTAACTGACTATCTGCCCGCTTCCCGTTGCATGTCAGCAACGGGGAGTGTGAGTGTAAACTGTGGAAGTGGAAAATAAAGGACTGATTCCAAGAGCCGTCTCGAGAAGGTTTATTACACGACTATAGACTGTGTCAAATAATGCGCCTTGTGCTATCATATTGACACAAATACCAAATGTAAATAATTAATTCCGTGAAAACGACCAAAACACGGACATGATTTAGTCCCATTTAGTAGCAATGGGATGACACCTGGTTGAACATACAAGAAGACAATAAATGCGCATATATGTTCGTATTAGGATATGGAGCTGCCAATGACTGGTACCCGCAGTGTCAAGATCTGCCGCTGTGGAGGAGGCTCGTGAAGGACGCTTCTGGACAGTTGGAGGCAGTCACCCTTCAGCAACAACGGAGGACAGAGGAGCCATGCTCACAAAAAAGAGTGAAGTGCTGGGTGGTTAAAACACAGCAAGTTGGCACAGTAGGGGGCACAGATGGTGCATCTCAGTCAGTCAACCCATGGCAACTGGGTTTGTCCCGTGACCTCCTGCCAGCGGGCGTTCAACACTTCACGTGGACTATTATTAAAGTGCACATAGCCTGGCACAAGCGCCGTGGTGACGTCACCGCCACTGAGTGGTGAATAGCGGTTGTTGTATGTATATGCGTATATAAGTGTGCACATTTGACACTGTTTATGTTTGTGCACTGTTAACTCCATCTGTAATGCGTTTTTATCTTGCTCTGATTATTTTTTCATTGTTATACTTGCTTTTATATTATTGCTTTATCGTTTTGGTAACCCAGATCACCCTTGCACATGACTCATCCTGGGCTCGTGAGTTCTCACTTGGTGAAATAAAAGAAACGATATGTTTGTACACACATGCTTGGCCTTTAAACCCGGTAAGAACCCATTAAGAAGTGGGACCTCTTATTAATTATTATAGTGGTAAATATGTGTAACATTTTAGGTCAAATTATAAAAGAAAATTCTTCATGGCTGAGCATAAAATGTAATTGAATGCTATGATCTGTTGACGAGTGATTTGAACTGTAAATAACTCCGAATATGTAAAAAAATACTTAATCCGCCGAGTCAATATGGGATTCTGATATGATTTAAAAGAGGAATGGAGGTTGGGGCAGCGGGCCCTACTCCCTTTCTATTCGCCCCTTCGATGTCGGAATGGATTATTGCGGATTTTTTTTCTGTATCCCGTTGTTGGAACCTCTCGGTGTGGTTTAACGGGCCCGCATGTTGTTGTAATAAGAACTTAATAATAATATACAAGAATGGAGGAGTTACCCAAACCACGTTCAGTGAGGGAGGGATGAGACGCTTTTTTCTCTCAGTAAGAACCGGGTAGGATAATATAAATGAGCGTGCACATTATGCTTGGGTGACTAAGTAAATGTGTAATAAGTGGCTCCGACACGGTAAGAACTTTACGTTGTTTATTAATAAATCTTTGGTACAGCTTGGTTGTCTATTTCTCTCACTCTCACTATGGATGATACGCCGCCCAGGAGGTTTCGCTGCCGCATGCCACTGGCTGACGGTGCGCTAGGGAGCGGTTGAGTGGCTGGAGGTCGAGCTGCCACGTGGCCGATGGAGATGGTGGGGCAGCAGCGACGGGGAGCTCCTCTTGATCTTCAACACCAACCCTGCACCATGCTCCAGCCTCCGCTTATATGCGCTCCCCGGCGGCTAAGCCCCACCTCTGGCCACGCCCCTCCTGGAACTTTCGGGAACGCTCCAGAGGCTTCCCGAGTGGATCCGCGCCCCCACGTTTGCTCCAGATATTAACCCTACCATAGATAAACCATTACTGCATAACAAGTAATGCCCCACATAATACAAGAGATGGCACTCTCATTACATCATCTCCCCCCGTGATAAAAAAAATCTAGCCGTCCCAGCTTAGGAAAGGAAAGACATAATATAGGGCGCCAACAACCACGAAGTGCAACACAATTTGACTGAGGAGAAGAACGGAACGTTAACCGAACAATGTAAGAGAAAATAACAACACGCAATGCAGGACCCAAAATGCTTCAGGAAAACCGCGATGTTTTAGAGTGTGTCCGCATAGTCGGCCCATCCGCCAGAGGCAGAAGAAGAACAGGGACTACGGGCGGTGGAAGCAGCGGTCCAGCAGGGGGCAACACCGCCGGATTCAGCATAGGTGGACCAGATGAAACAGCGGACTCCTCCCTTCCTGTCATGTCAATCAGGGGCGCTGTAGGCAGTAAAGAAACAGACTCCGGAAGATCACCCTGCAAAGGAGTAGCAGGCCTGTTGGCCACGTCAGGCACCGGGATTCCGGGATTTGGGGATGACGATAGCCCCACGGGAGTAACTAACGGTTTCAATTGTGACAGGTGAACGAACCAACGCCGGCAACCGTGACGAACACGGACACACTGAGGGCGCAACACTTCAACAATCGTAACGGGCCCCTGCCATGGTTTGTGGAGCTTAGGAGAGGTGCCAACGGCCATCTGCGGGCAATGAAGCCACGCCAGATCCCCCACTGACCATGGCATGTCCGACTTAGACCTCCCTGCACAACGCTCATTCCAAGCCTGGGTCTTAGTAGTATTCACCCTGGTAGCCTCCCGAGCCTCGGAAACACATCGAAGGGACTCACGGATGTGATCGGGAAGAGTCAACTTAGGAGGCAACACAGGGAAACCCAATTGGACATCAACAGGTGGCACGTTCTCCCTCCCATACATGAAAAAGAACGGCGAATATCCTGTAGAAGCTTGAGGCGCCATCCGGTAGGCAGAGAGGACTCTGGGTACAGATCCCAGTCGCCCTGTTGATCATTTACAGTCTGGCACAACATGGCAGACAAGGTACGAATTAGACGCTCCACCATACCATCCGTCCGAGGATGGTAGGCAGATGTCGAAATCTTCTTGGTACCCTAAATAGTACACACATCACGCAACAATTTAGAAGTGAAATTCCTACCCTGATCGGTAAGCAACTTTTCCAGCGCCCCTTTATCCATCACATAGCCATTCACGAAGGCATTGACAATGGATAAAGCAGATTGATCCGGCAGGGGCCACGCCACCAGTCAATGGGAGAAATATTCGACGCCAACGAGAAGAAATGTATTCCCACGAGGTGTCACAGGGAACGGGCCCAACACATCCAATGCAACCAATTCATTGATGCGCGTGACACAGATGGGCTGCAAAGGCGGAATGTAATGCTGCCGGAGTGACTTCCATCGGGCACACTCGGTGCACGAGTGAAGCGCTCCAATGACGTCAGACATCATACCTGGCCAATAATAATCCCTCTGAAGTGTAAGCAACGTTTTCTGAATGCCAAGATGAAAAAGGCGTTCAGAGTGCAATGTGCGGACCAACCCCACACATAGAGAACTTGGCACAACCAATCTCAGCCGGAGTGACATGTTATCTTGCCACATCAACAATCTATCAAGAACAAAATCACGGCCCTCCTTAACAACTCCCAAATCACCCGCGAACGGTACGGCCTGATCATGTAAAGAGGTCAAAGATGTGTCAGAGAATTGTTCACGCATCCACACCAACCACGAGAGACATAACACGGCGTCGGCAGGGGAACTGCCGAATCGTCCAAAAGCGTCTCAACTGAGGACACGGCCAATGGCCGAGATGCGCCAGGAGGAGAACAGTGGTTTGTATCGGATTGGCATGCACACCGAGATGCGCGAGGCAACCGCGACAACGCATAAGCATTGGCATGCCGAGTCCCCTTCCGGTAGGTGACGTCAAATGTGAACTCCTGCAAGCACTCCAACCAACATGCCAACTGACCTCCCGGCTGCCCGATCTTCAAAGAATATTGGAGGGCCACGAAATCAGTGCATATAATGAACTTCCCACCATATAAGTAAGGCCAAAAAAGTTTAACAAAATAAACTATCGCGAGCAGCTCCCGACAGGTGACACAATAACGAGTCTCTGCCGGCGAAAGTACCCGACTACCATATGCAACAACACGCTCGATGCCCCCCTTCACCTGCGACAGGACAGCCCCGATACCCGTGTCACTGGCATCCGTGTCGAGGATGAAGGGGGATGAAAAATCAGGGTAGTCAAGAGTAGGCGCGTCAGACAGGCTAGCACGCAGGGCATTGAATGCAGCCTCCTCCTCCGGACCCCAGTGGAACCTCTGCTTTTTGCCCGTAAGCGCATGCAACAGCTTAGCAATGGACGCAAACCCAGGAATGAACCGCCGGTAATAGGAGGTGAAGCCAACGAAGCTCCGAACATCCCCTATACTCGCAGGGACTGGCCAATCGTGAGCACACGCCGTTTTTGCCGGATTAGTCAAAATAATGTCAGCACTCACAACGTGACCCAAGTATCACACGAAGTCTGTAAAAGGTGAAAAAAAATTGGTTTAAATTTGAGATTAGCGGAATGCATGCGCTCAAAAACAGCGCACAGTCAGAGGAGGTGGTCATCAAATGACCGACTGAACACGATGATGTCGTCCAGATAAATGAGACAAGTGTCCCATTGGAGACCAGCCAGGACAAGTTCCATGAGTCTCTGGAACGTGGCAGGAGCGGCATTCAATTCCATGGGCAAACAGTTAAATTCAAAAAGACCCTGCGGCGTACGGAATGCGGTCTTCTGCCTTGAAGACTCATCGAGGGGCAATTGCCAAAAGCCGGAAGAGAGGTCCAGGGTAGAGAAGAATCGCGCTCCGGACAAAGCATCCAAGGAATCATCCATCCGAGGCAAAAGATATGCGTCCGCCATGGAGACCTTATTAAGGCGGCGAAAATCCACGCAAAACCGGAGGTTGCCATCCTTTTTCTTAACCGAAACTACTGGGGTGCCCCATGGGCTCGTGGATGGCAAATAATATCAGCGGCCAACATGTCATCCACGGCATGCCGCACGCTCTCTTTTTCTGATGGCCCCATATGACGTGGGTTCAACCGAATGGGGCTAGCATCACCTGTCTCAATTCGATGGGACAAGAAAGACGTCCGACCCAAGTCGACGTCGTCCTTGCTGAACACATCGGAAAATTCGTACAATAGCAACCCTTCACACTGAGCTGGAGACAGAGACGCATTCTCACCACACAATGCAGCGATCCATCGATCGTCCAACGGACATTTATCACTGACAGTGCAGACAGCCTGCACTGGCGTATGTTCCGCACGATCAGTAATTGTGGTGATAACGTGAGCGAGAACAGTACCGGCGGGCACGATAACATCGCCAGGGCCCCCATTCAAAACCTGCAGAAGCAGGGCCTGACCCGTTCTGAGAATGGTTTGAGCACAAACCAACGTCAACCCTCGCGTAGCAGTTTTCGAAGGCGTCAATAAAACCCTATTCACCCCGACGTCGCAAGAGATTTTCTTGCGATAACGGAGCAGAATCAACATTTGGGAACCCGATGGAACCATAACGGTGGCATCAACCAAAGCCTGAACTGTATCCGAGGAGGCCGGTCATGAACTCCTGCAAGCACTCCAACCAACGGCAATTCCAGACATCGCTGATCCACAAGAATCTTAAGCGGCATTCTCGATGAAAAGTCAGTGCCTACCAAGCACGGCATGGCCAACGTACGCGAAATCAGCACAGGTCCCGACGCGCGAATATCCCCAATGGCGATGCATGCGTCAACCTGGCCAATGATGCCCATACTACCCCCGTTAGCAGCAACACGCACATCATACACCGTCCGAACACGCGATGCAGGGATCGACAACAACTGAAAAATAATATCTGAAATTATCGTGGCAGATGCCCCCGTATCAACCAAAACGCGGACATCAACCCCCTGAACAGTAGCCGCCACCGTCGACGATCCTACCACTCCGGCAACCACCCGTCAAGCCAATTTTTTCCACTGCGTCTATGAAACCGGCCAGCCCTTAGCAATGGTACGCGAACATGAACAATTTAACGAACTGCCCTGATGCAATGCACCCGTCTCGGTGGCATGAGATGAATGAGATGACGAACGTGCCCGGGTGCCTGACGTGTTCCAACTGGCCTGTATGGAGGGACGTGAAGGCGGACGGTCGGCTGCAGGAGACGCGGTCGGCGATCCGGACGGCGACGCAGGACGAGCACAGCTCTCCCTGGAGTAATGGCCCACGCGGCCACATCTGTAACATGTGACGGGAGGCCGCTGGTGGAGCAAATCGTCGTCCTGTCGCGGTCGGTAGGTGTTTTGGCGACGTCGACCATCTTTAGGGTGCCGATTCCAGCGAGAAACTGCCACTGCAACGTCGCCCGTCGATGGCGCCTCCTCGGGAATGACGACCACTTTCGACGGAGACCAGCCGATGGGTTGACCATCCTTAGCTGGATCCCCCGTCCACACCGCCATCTGCGCCCAGCGGTTCAAATTTTCATGTGCATTGAGGCAACGCAAAGATGTCTTCATTTCGTGGCCACACGTGGGAAGGACGACATCCATCTCCCTAGCCAACGCCAACATGCGTTCCATCACCAGCGGATCTAGAAATTCCTGTGTTACGTCGGGGTATGCGTCAACTGCCAAGGGGTGACTCTGAGCTCCCACGCCTACGGTGCTGAAATTTTCTTGTTCTGGCGGCTTATAGACCTCCGCCATTTCCTGAAAGGTTCGTGTTAGCCGACTCTGTGTTGCAGTACATTACATTTCCCAAAAAAATGATAAGTTTGTTTTATCAAACGGCCTATTTCTCTCTCAAAAATTTACCAGGCTCTCATAGGTCCATTTACTCTTTCTCTCCCCCTGCCGCTTCGGGGTGGATTTCCACACATCTCTCTGTGTGTCTGTTTGTCAAGTTTCACACTTAACTTCAAATTTTTGCAATCGTTTGAGATCGTAATAAACCAGGCTATGCGTTAACTGTGTGTTAGCCGACTCTCTGTGTTGCATTACATTACATTTCCAAAATATTTGCAAAATTTTGTTTTCTCAAACTACTTCTCTCTCTAAAATTTACCAGGCTCTCATAGAGCCATTCGATCTTCTTTCCCTTGGTCGCTTCAGGGTGGATTCAGTGACATGCTAATTTATCTGCTCCAGCAGCTACCCCAGCAGACCCACCTCTCTCTCTGTCCCCCCCCCTCTCTCTCTATTTAAGGCCTCGACACAGAGGCATTGGGTCTCTGTGTGTCTATGTTGTGTCTCTTTCTGTGTGTGTTTTGTCTCTCTCTGCTTGTGTGTATGTCTGTCTCTGTGTCTGTGTTTTGTCTCTCAAATTTAGTTCTACCTGATGACGATTGCTTGTGTTGCAATCGAAACGTCATACTCTATTATTTAATTTATTTTCATTCTACGTAACTTTACCGAAAGAACCAAAGGGTGCATCGTTGGTATGTTGGCCGCACCGTTGCCCGACACCTGCATCGGGCTACGTGGCTGCCGGGGCTTCGGCAGCCCCAGGACATCGCGGCTTTGGTGCTGTCCCCTGAGTGGGAGGTCGAGCTCCTGCCGGGGGAGTCTACACCGTGTCAGTGTGTAGGGCACGGAGGGAAGCTTCGCGTCTGTGGCTAAGCGAGCTGGGCCGTGGCTGCACTTTCTTCCTCGTCGCGGGCCTGGCCGTAACTCAGCTGCTGCACTGCGTGGACGTTGCAGAGGGCGTGGGCAGTGCGGGGGACTCGATCGCGGTGGCCCCCTTCTCCCACGTGGCTCCTGCCCCTCACCGTCCCCCCTTTGTCGTCCCAATGCAACGATGCCTTATTACTTTTCAGCCCCCAAGATTTATGTCGCCCCCCCCCCAACTAGGACCAGACCTATCGCAACCCCTCCTTACTGCATTAAAACTACATCACCACTTACAATAACCCAATTCTTCACTTTATATTATATTATTATCCTGCTATGTCAGGGGTCGCAACCAGGTACCCGATACCCGTACCCTACCCGATACCTGGCTACCTGTACCCGGCCGGGTACGGGTACAGGTAGCCGTTTGCGACCCTGGTGCGGCCGGGTACGGGTATGGGCAGGCCGTGAGTCACTGGTGAGTAACCGTTTGTCACTCATTTCGGGTAGGGTACGGGTAGGGAACGGGTACCCGTACCGGCCGGGTACGAGTACCTATTTGCGACGCTGGTGCGGCTGGGTACGGGTAAGGAATCAAATTGTATTAATTTATGCGGATGCTTGCAATTATGTTAATGTACATAGTTATGATATTTAGGCTTAGCTTCGTTATCCAGAGTACGGGCTCGCTTGGGCGTGGCTGCGGCGAGCCCGTAGTCGGCTTTCTCTCTCCGCTGCTAGATTGAGCGGCGTTGGCACGATGTTCCTTGAAGAAACTTGGTTGCTTGGCGCTTGATGGTGCCCGAGGCTTGGTGCTGCTCGTGCACTCTCTCTCTCCACTGCTAGATGAGTGGCGTCGGCACAACACTCACCGTCGTGGTGCGCGATGGTTCTGTCGTCGGATAGCGCACAGCTACTCCACCGCTGGATGACGAGTCGGCACGACGCTCTCCGTCGTGGTGCGATGATTCCGTCGTCCACTGCTGGACGTCTTGTCTGTTCTCAGCGGGTGCTAGTCGATGTGTGTGTTGTTTCTATTTAAAGCTTTCGTGACTGCAGGAATTCATCTTCTTGGTTCTTTCGGTAAAGTCACGTAGAAGGGAAGTAATAAAA